>SJYX01024562.1:0-22081 GCA_006410675.1 Oreotragus oreotragus
TTTTTTTTTTTTTTTTTCACATTTACTTCTTTATTTGGTAGAAAACAAAGATCATGGCATCTGGTTCCATTACTTCATGGGAAATAGATCGGGAAACAGTGGAAACAGTGTCATATTTTATTTTTCCGGGCTCCAAACTCACTGCCGATGGTGACTGCAGCCATGAAGTTAAAAAATGCTTACTCCTTGGAAGAAAAGTCGTGATCAATCTAGATAGCATACTGTTCATGGGTTACTCAAGGCAAGAATTCTGAAGTGGTTTGCCATTCCCTGTTCCAGTGGACCATATTTTGTCAGAACTCTCCTCTATGACCCGTCAGTTTGAGTGGCCCTAAGTGACATGGCTCAGAATTTCACTGAGTTAAACAAGGCTGTGGTCCATGTGATCAGTTTGATTGGTTTTCTGTGACTGTGGTTTTCATTCTGTCTGTCCTCTGATGGAGAAGGATAAGAGGCTTATTGAACTTCCTGATCTGATTGGAGAGACTGAAGACTGTAGGGTAAACTGGGTTTTGTTCTGATGGGTGGGGCTATGCTCATTAAATCTTTAATCTAATTTTCTGTTGATGGGTGGAGTTGTGTTCCCTCTCTGTTATTTGACCTGAGGACAAACTATGGTGCAGATAATGGACACCTCCTTCAAAATGTCCTATGCATGCTACACTGTGACCCCAACACTGTTGTTATTGAATTTGCACTGAAATATGTATTTTCATTGTTAATTTCCCTAAATCCTTTGAAAGTAGGTAGAACAAAAGTAGATTATTGAGACTAAAGTTGTTAGAAAATTCCCAATGCCTGGTCCAAATCTGAACACCTCCAGGACTTAAAAATAAGCATGCACATAAAGAATTTTTAGTAATGTTTTTGGAAAGATAAAGGAAAGAAATGAAATTAGGAATGGAAGTACACAAAAGAGAAGAAAATAAAAAGTACAACACTGTCTATGTTCATTTTCTATTTCTTCATAATAAATTACCACATTTAGCAATTTAAAATAAATGCAATTATTCTTTCACAATCCTGGGTAAGGAATCTGGCACCTCTTAGCTGATTCATTGCTCAGGGTCTCATGAGAGTGCAATCAAGATGTTGGCTAATCTGTATTTTCATTGGGATGCTTGATTTTGGAAGGATCCACTGGCAAACTTATTGAGATTATTGGCAGAGTTAAATTTTCACTGACTTTCAACCAAAAACCGTCCTTATATCTTACAGGGTTCCAACAGTTCCTTACCATGTTGTCCACTTACACCATTAAATTCACAAATTCTCATTTCTAGATAAAAATGAAATCTAACTGATACATTTTTGCAGCTTCTTGAGATCTAAGCAAATTACCCAGCATAGCCATGACCAGAATCCTGATTCACAGGTATTTTCAGCAAGTAATAAACAGTGATATAAACTGAGATTTGAGAGATGGAGAAGAGTCATATCAAGTATGGTGTTTTAGACCATGGTAAAGAGTTTGTATTTTATTCTAGGTGTTGTTCGTAGTCCAAACTGAAGAAGCCTCTTGCCTTTTCCTTGTTATTTCGAAAGGTCCCCTCTGTCTCTCAGTTGTGCTACTCACTAAATGTTGAGAAATACACACATTTGATTAAAGTGGGTCTTGTCCTGGGTACTCTTCTTGATCTACCCATTACATGATTCAGGTACCCAAGACACCAGAATTTTCTGTCTATGTAGTTGGCCTCACAGGTCTACTCAGGTCCATTCTTCAGAAGGTGTACCCTGTAGAGTGTGTGCTTACTTCAGTCTCAATGAGTGGACAAAATAGTACCCCTTGGATATGGAGTATGGACAGAGCTTAGATGTAAGAGATGGAATGTCCAAATTCAGGCACAGGATATACTTTGAGATCTGAAACAAAGTAAGAGTGTGGGGGAAAAGTGGGAGAGAATTTGGGTCAGAGTCCTGTGAGACCATTTTCAGAATGCTGAATCCACAAGCTTCAAAATCAAACCTTACAATGACATATTACCAAACCAGGCAGATAATATAGTTTATTTAACATGTTATTGGCATTACATATAACTTTAAAATATTCGGGCAAATTTTGATACATGGGATCTTTGCCACCACTTATAATCTTACCCTGGACTGTGTCCTATCACTGTTCATGTTGGTTATGGTAGAAATCATGACCAGGGAATAAGAGTATCTGATTATTTTCAAGATCACACTGGCAGCAGTGTGAAGAATGGTCTTTAGTAATTTATAAATAGTAGTAGGGTTATCCACCTCCAGAGACTATTGGGGCTTCCCTGGTGGCTAGCTGGTAAAGAATCCACCTGCAATGTGGGAGACCTGGGTTCCATCCCTGGATTGGGAAGATTCCATGGAGGAGGGCATGGCAACCCACTCCTTTATTCTTGCCTGGAGAATTCCATGGACAGAGGCAGACTACAGTGCATAGGGTTGCAAAGAGCTGGACATGGCTGAGCAACTAAGCACAGCACAGCACAGAGGATATTGTAGCAGTTCAAGAGAGAGATAGTGGTGGCTTGAGCTAGGGAGGTAATGATTAAGCTGACGAGACAGGGGCACCTTTGTGGTTGCTTTGTGTGTAGAGATAATCAAACATTTTTGATAGATTGGATAGGGACAGTTAGGAAAAGTGAACTGTAAAACAAAATAGTTTGTGCCCTGAACAGTTTGTTGAATGGTCATCAGTTTAATCTCATCTGCTATCCTCTTGGAGCTTTGATTAAGTCAAAATTTGTGAGGTAGACAGGAGAAAGGGACATTACTGTCATCTAAATTTTTACAAACCCAAGCATTTTATCTCTACACATAGCTTTCTCAAAGTGGAAATGTGTGTCACATGTCCTAATGCCCTTGATTGATTCATTTGAAAACTTGTCTTTTGTGTACATTTATTTGAGATATGCACAGTCTCTTTTCATCAAATGCCAAAAACCAGGGAGAAGCATTTATTTTTCAGGAATTTCCTTTTTCACGCATTTGAATTAAATTGGTTTAAAGATATGCAAGTAGATTTATATCAAATCTTTGAGTATTTGATACTGTCTGAAGAAATGCAAACCCCACAATAAGAAATGTCAAGCTTGTCAAAAAATATGACTTTTCAGGGATAGAAAAGCAGCATTTTTACAGCAGTATTCACATCTGCAGAAAACTGACTGCCCTAACCATTAAATCAATTTGACACATTTCTTAATTCACTATATTTTAGATAAGAGGGAAAAATTTGTACAAAGGCTAAAATAATATGAAAAGATTTTCACCAATTAATGGTACATTCTGTACTATATAATTGTTTTGTTTATATAAATTTATAGTCAATCCATTCTTATCTTGAAAATATAATACGAAAAAACAAGTTTTACTTTCTGTTTTGTAATACACTAAATTTTAACTTAATTTGGATCTTTTATAGGTTATAAGTATACCAAGTATATAGAAGGGTATTATAATAGTAACTGAGAGGTATAAAACTATTTAAGGATGTTTCAAGATTTCTGGATGATATATCTGCTACAATAAATATTCATGTAATAATATCATCTCACTTTTCATGGGTAGGAATTAGATAGATGGCAGTATAATCCAATAAGTCAGAGAGAACAGGGTTTAGAACTGTCAAGAAAATATGAAAATCAATTTGGAATATGATATTAAATCTTCTTTTGGCCGTATAGTAGATGTATGTAGGGGAAAGACAAAAGCATGTATATGGGTTCCAGTGAGATACTCTCCATTAGCCATTAAAAAAAAGCAGTTATTATAATATAATTTATTTAATTGTGGCCTTCTTTGGAATATTTCACTGCTGGAAGTGCCAGAAGTGAGTAGATAAATGTAGGGAACACTAACCACTAAAAATTTGATATTTAAAAAATATATTCCACAAGGAAGGCCTCGCTGGAAATTCAGATTGAGAATCAAGAGAAGTATTATAGAAACATCAGAAGGGATATATGTTTTCCTTAATAATGAGGGTGTGGCTGAAAGGGTTAAAATTTAATGAGAATAAGTAACTTAAAAGTTGAAAAAATAATTTGTTGGGTGATCTGTATTTGAGCAGCTAAATAATGTCAATATGAATAGTTTCAGAGAGATAGTTGGGCAACTCTAGGTCACAGCAGTTTGAAATGTGAACAAGTGGTTGAGAAAGGAGCACATCAAATGGAGGCCAATATGTTAGATGCTTAGCAATAAATCCCAGTAAAGAGGTGGAGCAATACAAGCTCTCAGCCCGGTATCTTTTTCCTTTTTTAGAAATGCAAATTGCTTGAATCCCATTGTGCTCCTAATTGACTGAATAATTAGCTAAATCTTATTTGCACACTCACAACATGGTCATGATAATATAATCTGAAAGGATGTCGATTTATGTTTATAAAGTAGAAAAAATGATGCATATATAGGTAAAATACCTCCTCAACCTATGAACATTAACTTATGTTGAGGTAATCAATTTGACATTTATTATTGTAAATTGGTACTCAACAAAAAAACCTTTAAGATAGAATAGGTACCACCATTTTTCCATGAAATGATTTTTTCACTAAAAAAAATGAAAATAATTAGGCAAGATCNATGCATATATAGGTAAAATACCTCCTCAACCTATGAACATTAACTTATGTTGAGGTAATCAATTTGACATTTATTATTGTAAATTGGTACTCAACAAAAAAACCTTTAAGATAGAATAGGTACCACCATTTTTCCATGAAATGATTTTTTCACTAAAAAAAATGAAAATAATTAGGCAAGATCAGTGGAATAGATACCTCACTAAATAAATCACTAACTCCACTGATCTTGTAAGATAATTTTAATTTTCTTTTATTCTTGTGATTTAAATCTTTAATACACTATTAATAAAGTGTATGAAAAAATTAATAGTTTTTATTTAGCATGTTTGAATAAAGATTCTTTGTCTCTTTATGTTTTGCAGATATTCTCTTATTTCTTTGTAACAATTCTTAATTTTTTTAAAGTAACATGAAAAGTGTAACACTTTACAATGATAGATAATTCCTCAAAGTGGAATATATATATAATCAAATAACATATTATAGTTTACATTGAATTTCAACCCTAATTGTTCTAATATATTATATTAGAGTATCATGGAAAAATAAATACACTGATGATATTACACATTATTTTCTTTCCCAGCAAGCATTTTGCTCTTGTAGGTATGGCTTTCTTATTGAATTATGCTCATAAGGTTTTTATCCCTCCATCTAAGGAATGTAAATGTAGATTNATAACATAATCTTTAGGATTGCCAAGAGAAGTGTGCCAAATATTTCAGTTCAGTTCAGTTCAGTTCAGTTGCCCAGTCGTGTCCGACTCTTTGTGACCCCATGGACTACAACACAACAGGCCTCCCTGTCCATCACCAACTCCTGTCTCTTATACACATCTTAGATTTTAATACTAATTGCTTCCTTGTAATCAAGCAGCTGTTATCTAGGGATATATTTTTCAATCCTCAGGCTGCATTGGATGGGAATACAGCTCTAAGGTAATGTACTAAAAGAATAAGCCAATATAATCCAGCATGCAACTGTCTCCGAAAAGAATTCTGAAGCACAATCAGGATTTTCTCACATAGCCATCTTAAAATAAAATAATATATAATATGGACTTTTATTCTTTCAATTTGTCAAAAATGCTCATAAGTAATTATAATAATATTGAATTTTATATGTAATTTTTAATAAATATACTAAATTAACTAATTTAACTTCTGCTTAATAAAGAATATAACAAGGGTGGTTTACATGCTGAAGCTCTGCTTGCTAAAGAAAGGTCAGCATCAAACTGCAGTAATTTAATTTGATTCTACATCTTGCTGCCATTAAAATTAAAGTTATAAATTGTAGCATTGATACATTACTTAGAGCAAGATTCATTATTGATAGATGGGTGGATGGATGGATAGATAAATATTTCCAAAAATATTCCCAAGCTATGACAGTTGAAGTGGATGGCCACAACTTTATTAGAAATATGAAATCAAAAGTGTAGTTTCACCTAGTAGTTGCATAAGTTAAGATAATATATATTTGTATAATGCCAATTTTTTAATAGAATAAAATCTGGATTTCTAGCCAAAATTGAGTCAAGTTTATGCTCAGAATATAATTCTAACAAAAAATACAGTTAACTCAAATAACATAAATTTAGTCATATTGTCTGTACCTGAATTTATTAATACATGTCTACTGCTGCGCTTCTATAACAATTATGTTGGTGCAAAAGTAATTATGATTCTGGACCCTGAAATTTAAATCATTATAACTAGGCTCAAACACATATTTATTAATCAAAATAGGAATCATTGCAATCAACACAATTTTGCAAATGAGAAAAAAATTGTTTATTCCTATAGGAATAAATATATAAGATAAAATATATTTGTATAATGCCAACTTTTTAATAGAATAAAATCTGGATTTCTAGCCAAAATTGAGTCAAATCCATGCTCAGAATATAATTCTAACAAAGAATACAGTTAACTCAAATAACGCAAATTTAGTCATATTGTCTGTAGTTGAATTTATTAATACATGTCTACTGCTGCACTTCTATAACAATTATGTTGGAGCAAAAGTAATTATGGTTCTGGACCCTGAATTTTAAATCATTATAACTAGGCTCAAACACATATTTATTGATCAAAATAGGAATCATTACAATCAAAACAATTTTGCAAATGAGAAATAAATTTGTTTATTTCTATAGCAATAAAAATCCATGCTTCAGCATTTGACTAACTCTTGGAAAGCATTTTCTGCATCTGGCTGGTTGTGGAATCATTTTCTCACCAAAAAGTTGTCGAGATGCTTGAAGAAATGGTAGTCAGTGAATATGGCAGATGAGGCAAGAATTTGTAGCCCAATTCGTTCAACTTTTGTAGCATTGATTTTGTGATGTATGGTCAAGTCTCGTTACAGAGAAGAATCAGGCCCTTTCTGTTAATCAATGCCAGCTTCATGTGTTGCAGTTTTCAGCACATTTCATCAATTTGCTGCACATACTCTCAGATGTAATGGTTTTGCTGGATTCAAAAAATTGTAGTGGATCAGACAGGCAGCAGACCACCAAAAGGTGACCATGATTTTTTTTTTTTTTTGGTGCAAGTGTGGCTTTGGGAAGTGCTTTGGAGCTTCTTGGTCCAACCACTGAGTTGGTTGTCATATAAAATCCACTTTTCATTGCACATCACAATCCAACTGAGAAATGGTTTGCTGTTGTTGTGAAGAATAAGAGAAGAAGATACTTCAAAAGGATGACTTTTTTTGGTTTGCAATCTGGTCACGATGCACCCACTTACTGAGCTTTTTCACCTTTGCAATTTGCTTCAAATGCCAGATGACCAAAGAAAGATCGATGCTGAGTTCTTGGACAACTTCTCGTGTAGTTGTAAAAGAATCAGCTTTGATGATCCTCTTTGTTGGTCGGTGTCAACTTCCAATTGCCAGCCACTTCACTCCTCATCTTCAAGCTTCTAGTCTCCTCTGCAAAACTTCTTGAACCACCACTGCACTTTATGTTCATTAGCGGTTCCTGGAGCAGATGTGTTTTTGATGTTATAAGTTGTCTCCTTGATTTTTGACTCATTTTGAACTAGAATAAGAAAATCACTTGAAACTGCTTATTTCATTTCCATAGACTAAAATACATATAAAATGAACAGCAAGTAATAATTTATTAGTAAAAAACATAAAGCAAGAAATACACATTAAAATGATGTATAACATAATCAACGTTTATTTAAGAATGCATCCCAATATAAAATGGCAAAATTCAACAATGCAAAACTGAAATTATTTTTGCGCCAACATAATATAATGACTTCAGTCGATAATTGCATGCCACATTTAGAGTTTTATTAAAGTTAAGCAATTAGGGTCAAAGTGTATTATTATATTCTAATCACCTTTAATATGGTTGTTCTCATAAAAATATAAAGCTGTCATTTGATACTGATTTTTCTAAGGTTTTGTTTAATCATTTTTAGATGTGTTTTTCATCTGTTTGTAAGAATAATATAAAACTCTATAGATACATAGATTAATTTACATAAACTTTCCCTTTGTTAATATATTCCACAAGTTTTCAATTCTTCTATGGTAACTGTTTAGTCTTAATTGTATAAACAGACATTTATGCAAATTTTTAAAAAATGCATTATATTTATAGATAAAATGCTCATTTCAATAATGTGGGGATAAGAGAAACAAAAAAGTAGAATGGCAGATACAATGAAAATTATTAATAACTACTTCCAGAAAAATAATTTCACAATGCTATAACATAATCTTTAGGATTGCCAAGAGAAGTGTGCCAATATTTCAGTTCAGTTCAGTTCAGTTGCCCAGTCATGTCCGACTCTTTGTGACCCCATGGACTACAACACAACAGGCCTCCCTGTCCATCACCAACTCCCAGAGTTTACCCAAACCCATGTCCATTGAGCTGGTAATGCATCCAACAATCTCATCCTCTATCGTTCCCTTCTCCTCCGGCCCTCAATCTTTCCCAGCATCAGATTCTTTTCCAATGAGTCAGTTCTTCCCATCAGGTGGCCAAAGTATTGGAGTTTCAGCTTCAGCTTCAGTCCTTCCAATGAATATTCAGGACTGATTTCCTTTAGGATAAACTGATTGGATCTCCTTGCAGTTCAAGGGACTCTCAAGAGTCTTCTCCAACACCACAGTTCAAAAACATCAATTCTTCGGCACTCAGCTTTCTTTATAGTCTAACTGTCACATCCATACATGACTACTGGAAAAACCATAGCCTTGACTAGACAGACCTTTGTTGGCAAAATATCTCTGCTTTTTAATACTCTGTCTAGGTTGTTTCCTTTCCAGGAGTGAGCGTCTTTTAATTTCATGGCTGAAGTCACCAACTGCAGTGATTTTGGAGCCCAAAAAAATAAAGTCAATCACTGTTTTCCCATCTATTTGCCATGAAGTGATGGGACCGTATGCCATGATCTCTGTTTTCTGAATGTTGAGCTTTAAGCCAACTTTTTCACTCTCCTCTTTTACTTTCATCAAAAGGCTCTTTAGTTCTTTTTCACTTTCTACCATAATTTAGTGAAGCATACATTTTAAACATGAGACACTTTAAACTTAAAAAAATTATTTTAATTTGGCCCCTGTCTCAAGATTAAATTCTACTCAGATTCAAAAGTAGAGTGTTAACTTTATAGAAGACAAACTATTAAAAAATGTTGCAGTAGATGACAGATTGTACTACCTTTTCAAAACAACTAGTCTCCATGCTGCCAAAAGTGATATATCAAAGCTTGATAATGAGGGAGTTGGATCACATAAGATGTTACAAAAATTAATTTTGTGGCTAGCTATCAAGTGTTAAGCCAAGACATACATATATGTAGACTAATAAATCACCTGTTAAAATTTATTTTATATATATCGTCTCCATATTTTATTGTTATTGCTCTATTCCTTTCTAATAAAATGCACTCTTTTCAATACATTTTCCCTAACATCACTTATATGATTTCTTGGAATCATCAGTTTACATAATTTCACTATGACAATAGTGAAGTGAAATCGCTCAGTTGTGTCTGACTCTTTGCGACTCCATGGAGTGTAGCCTACAAGTCTTCTCCGTTCGTGGGATTTTCCAGGCAAATATACTGGAGTGAGTTGCCATTTCCTTCTCCTGGGGATCTTCCCGACCCAGGGATTGAACCCAGGTCTCCCGCAATGCAAGCAGATGCTTTACCCTCTGAGCCACCAGGAAAGTCCCTGACAATAATTTCTGTTAAAATCCTTCAAGATAGTGTGACATTATGTATGTAAATATTACTTAAAATTATGCTGTAGTGCAGTTACTTTCTCATGAAGAATTCATATTTGAACATCAGAGGATTCCATCTAGCATTTTAAAAAGGACAGAGGTTAAACACTAGTACTATAAGCACTTCAGCTTCCTTTAGTTTCTATCAATGAGATGATGGTTAATCAGTTTTGTGAATGTCTATAATGTATGAGTATTGATGAATTTAAAGTAATGACCTATTGATTATTATAATTATTTTTAGAATAAGTACACTTTGAAATTGGATATCCATAGCTTGTGCATGGACCAGAATGTTTTAGAGTGTCTGAATTTTCATAAATATGAAATAAGAATCTAACCAAGACTGTACCCCATACCTTTGTTGAAAGTGAAAGTGGCTCAGTTGTGTCTGACTCTTTGTGACCCCAGGGGCTACACAGTCCTTGGAATTCTCTAGGCCAGATACTAGAGTGGGTAGCCTCTCCTTTTTCCAGCAGATCTTCCTGACCCAGGAATCAGTCTCAGGTCTCTCACTTTGCAGGCAGATTCCTTACCAGTTGAGCCACAAGGGAATCCCACTGGACTGGGTAGCCTACCCCTTCTCTAGCAGATCTTCCTGACCCAGGCATTGGACTGGGAAATCCTGCATTGCAGGTGGATTCTTTACCAACTGAGCTATTAGGCAATCCCATTTATTATAAGGGAAGACCTTTATTAATGGTATCTAAATCTTACTTCCTAGATGAACTTGACAGCTGTCTGTTCTTTAGTTTGAAAGATTTCCTGTGAGTTGGTGTTATCTCTAACTAATAGTCTCCTCCCTCTTACCTATCAGTACATTTTCCTTGACTGCATCTTTAATGCAGAGTGATTGGAGCTCCTAAAGAAAAGAACAAAAACTAAAACTTAATTGCACTTGCAGAAAATGTTATACAATGTGCTTTGTACCTTCCTTTGAAAAAGAGTATTTATTTAAATAAATGTTGTCATAAGTTGGCAGTGAATTTGACTGAATAATGTTCTGTTGGATGGAAAGTAAAATTTGTAAGTGATGAACTAACATATCTAGCTGAGACTATTTCCAAGCAAATTGTTGAAAGGTGGAGCCCTTTTCCCCTGGCTACTTATAGTGAAACATCAGAGTCCGTTCAGTCACCCACTCATGTCCAACTCTTTGTGACCCCACCAACTGCAGCACGCCTGACTTCCCTGTCTATTACCAACTCCTGTAGCTTGCTCAGACTCATATCCATTGAGTCAGTGATGCCATCCAACCATCTCATCCGCTGTCATGCCCTTGTCCTCCTGCCTTTAATCTTTCCAAGCATCAGGGATTAGGCAATGGATATGGTGGAGTAGAAGGACGTGCAGTCATCTTCTCCTGCAAGAACTCCAAACTTAAAACTTGCTGCTGAACAGCCATCAACAAGAGAATGTTGCATCCCACCCAAAAAAAAAAAAATACCTTGTGTCCAAGGGAAAAGGAGAAACCCCAGAAAGATGGTCAGTCAGTTCAGTCGCTCAGTCGTGTCCGACTCTTTGTGACCCCAGGAATCGCAGCACGCCAGGCCTCCCTGTCCATCACCATCTCCCGGAGTTCACTCAGACTCACGTCCATCGAGTCCGTGATGCCATCCAGCCATCTCATCCTCAGTCGTCCCCTTCTCCTCCTGCCCCCAATCCCTCCCAGCATCAGAGTCTTTTCCAATGNTCAAGAGGCTTTTTAGTTCCTCTTCACTTTCTGCCATAAGGGTGGTGTCATCTGCATATCTGAGACATTATTGTTACTTCCATACAAAACAAGGATCTACTTGAATCTTAGCATACCTAAAAAATCTCCATCACCTTAAATTAGAGTAATCAAGGGAGGCTACTAGAAACAATGCTGACATGAACTTTAAAGGTAGAAGAAGAGGAATAGGAAGCAGAAATAATAAATGTCTCATTTTATTTAAGTTCATTTTAATCAAGATTTATTAAGTTAGTTAGGCAACTTCAACTTCTATGTGTGTTTCTGCAGTAAAATAGAAATATTAATGTTGGTGGTAAAATATATTATTGCCACTATTAAAGCTGATGGTATCTGATTACAGGTAAAGACATTCCAGTTTCCCTTAAACAGCTTGGGTTTATACCTATTTCCAAGTATAAATTATCAATAGCATTCCCTTTCATTCTCACAAATATCCCAGCCTGGATGATAAATTATATGGCTACCTGAAGCATAAAGGGATTTTCACATGTTGAATAACCACCTGACTAAGAAGAAGTTTGCTTGCAAAGAACAAATTCAACTTGAATTAACTTAGGAAAAAGAAATTTTCTTGGCTCTTTTTAGAACCATGGAAAAGTAAAAAGTACAACTGGTTTCAAGGACTAATCCACTTTTTACTATTTTTAAATTTGTACTCCAAGTGTAAGCTGAAATTTCATTGTCAGTTTTGTTTTTAACTTTTATCAGAAATCTTACAAATCATAATTATAGCATTATTTGACTCAGTGTTTAAGAGCACTCACATATTATAAAAAGCAGTTTGATAGTTTAATTCATTAAATGATATGACATCTAGACTTGGTTATCTTGAAAGTAAAAGCTATGCAAGTAACACAGTAATCATTCACATATAAACGTTTACCCGATTGTTGAGTTAGGATGGCAATTTCTCTCTCTCCTCTTGTGTATGTAACTGAATATATATATATATATATGTATGTATATACACACATTATATATATATATATGACTGTCTAAACACACCAAATAATGAGAAAATTTTGCCAAATACTATTATAAAACTAGTCTCAACAAGTATGAAGCACTGAAATGCACAGTGAAATTAAACCAGAAAAAATCACAACAGAAAAATCCAATTATAATTTGAAAATCCTCTTATATTTTGAAGTTAAATAACAAGTACATAAATAGCTTGACAGTGAATAATAATAAATCTCAATGAAAATTAGAAAATATTCTGCACAAAATTTTAATGAAAAATTATGTCATGAACATGTAGAATTCTGCTTCTAGTACAGAAAAAACTAACATTGTATCTATTCTAATAATGGAAAAACCCAAACAACCTACAACATCATAACTTTTTCTAAGTCCTCAGAGAGTTAAGGTCACCATGCAACTAAAATGATTGAATTCGAAGGAATGTTCAACACCTCTGAGGAAAGACAAAACATACATACTGTTCCTGTTTTGACAGAGCATGAGAGGAAGAGATAGTTAATAAAAAATGTATAGAGTAGCAGATATACATCAAGGCTTTATATTGTCCCCCTGATTTTTTAACTTACATGTAAAGTACATCATGTAAAATGCCAGGTTGGATGACTCACAGGCTGGAACACAGGAGAAATATAAACCTCCTCAGAGATGCAGAGGATACTACTTTATGTCAGAAAGAGAAGAGGAACTAAAGAGCCTCTTGATGAAGGTGAAAGAAGAAAATGAAAAAGCTGGCTTAAAACTTAACACACAAAAAACTAAGATCATGGCATCTGGTCCCATCACTTCATGGCAAATAGATTAGGAAACAAGAGAACAGTGACAGAATTTACTTTCTTTGGCTCCAAAATCACTACAGGTGGTGACTACAGCCATGAAGTTAAAACACTCTTGTTTCTTGGAAGAAAAGCTATGACAAATCTAGACAGGATGTTAAAAGCAAAGACATCACTTTGTTGACTAATATATCCCTATAGTCAAATCTATGTGTTTTTTAGTAGTCATGTATGGATGTGAGAGTTAGACTATAAAGAAAGGTGAGCAATGAAGAATTGATGTTTTTAAACTATGGTGTAGAAGAAGACTCTTGAGAGTCCCTTGGACTGTAAGGAGATGAAATCAGTTCATCCTAAAGGAAATCAGTCCTAAATATTAATTAGAAGGACTGATGATGAAACAGAAACTACAATACTTCGGCCACCTTATCTGAAGAACTGACTCATTGGAAAAGACCGTGATGCTGGGAAAGATTGAAGGTGGGAGGAAAAGGGGATGACAGAGGATGAGAAGATTAGATGGCATCACTGACTTGATGGACATGAGTTTGAATAAGCTCCAGGACTTGGTGATGGACAAGGAAGCCTAGCGTGCTGCAGTCCATGGGGCTGCAAAGATTCGGACACAACTGAGCAACTGAACTGAACTGATGAGTGTGGGAGTTGGACAATTAAAGAAGGCTGAACAATGAAGAACTGATGCTTTTGAACTGTGGTGCTGAAGAAGACTCTTGAGAGTCCTTTCAACTACAAAAGGAGCAAATTAGTGAATCCTAAAAGTAATCAGAATGTGGTCCACTGGAGAAGGAAATGGCAAACCACTTCATTATTCTTGCCTTGAGAACCTGATGAACAGTATGAAAAAGCAAAATGATAGGATACTGAAAGAGGAACACCCCAGGTCAGTAGGTGCCCAATAAGCTACTAGAGATCAGTGGAAAAATAACTCCAGAAAGAATGAAGGGATGGAGCCAAAGAAAAAACAATACCCAGCTGTGAATATGACTGGTGATAGAAGCAAGATCCGATGCTCTAAAGAGCAATATTGCATAGGAACCTGGAATGTCAGGTCCATGAATCAAGGCAAATTGGAAGTAGCCAAACAAAAGATGACAAGAGTGAATGTCGACATTCTAGGAATCAGCGAACTAAAATGGACTGCAATGGGTGAATTTAACTCAGATGACCATTATATTTACTACTGCGGGCAGGAAGGAATCCCTTAGAAGAAATGGAGTAGACATCATGGTCAACAAAAGAGTCCAAAATGCAGTACTTGGAAGTAATCTCAAGAACGACAGAATGATCTCTGTTCGATTCAAAGGCAAACCATCACAGTAATCCAAGTCTATGCCCCAAACAGTAACGCTGAAGAAGCTGAAGTTGAATGATTCTATGAAGACTTGCAAGAACTTTTAGAACTAACACCCCAAAAAGATGTTCATTATAGGGAACTGGAATGCAAAAGTGGGAAGTCAAGAAACACCTGGAGTAACAGACAAATTTGGCCTTGGAATATGGAATGAAGCAGGGCAAAGACTAATAGAGTTTTGCCAAGAAAATGCACTGGTCATAGCAAACACCCTCTTCCAACAACACAAGAAAAGACTCTACACATGGACATCACCAGATGGTCAACACCAAAATCAGATTGATTATATTCTGTGCAGCCAAAGATGGAGAAGCTCTATACAGTCAGCAAAAACAAGACTGGGAGCTGACTGTGGCTCAGATCATGAACTCCTTATTGCCAAACTNGGTCGAAAAGAGTCTGACACGACTGAGCGACTGAACTGAACTGAACTGTTGTGATTTATGTCAGAGAGTGTTTTGCCTGTTTTCCTCTAGGAGTTTTATAGTTTCTAGTCTTATTTTTATATATTTAATCCATTTTGAGTTTATTTTTGTGTATGGTATTAAAAAGTGTTCTAGTTTCATTCTTTTACAAGTATTTGACCAGTTTTCCCAGCACCACTTGTTAAAGAGATAGTCTTTTCTCCATTGTATATGCTTGCCTCCTTTGTCAAAAATAAGGTGTCCATAGGTGCATGGATTTATCTCTGGGCTTTCTATTTTGTTCCATTGATCTATATTTCTGTCTTTGTGCCATTACCATACTATCTTGATGACTGTAGCTTTGTAGTAGAGCCTGAAGTCAGGCAGGTTGATTCCTCCAGTTCCATTCTTCTTTCTAAAGATTGCTTTAGCTATTCGAGGTTTTTTCTATTTCCATACAAATTGTGAAATTATTTCTTCTAGCTCTGTGAAAAATACTGTTGGTAGCTTGATAGGGATTACATTGAATCTATAGATTGTTTTGGGTAGTATACTCATTTTCACTAAAGTGATTCTTCTGATCCTTGAACAGGGTATATTTCTCCATCTATTTGTGTCATTTTGATTTATTTCATCAGTGTTTTATAGTTTACTATATATAGGTATTTTGTTTCTTTAGGTAGATATATTCCTAAGTATTTTATTCTTTTTGTTGCAATGGTGAATGGAATTGTTTCTTTAATTTCCCTTTCTGTTTTCTCATTGTTAGTGTATTGGAATGCAAGGGATTTCTGTGTGTTAATTTTATATCCTGCAACTTTACTGTATTCATTGATTAGCTCTAGTAATTTTCTGGTGAAATCTTTGGGGTTTTATATGTCATCTGCAAACAGTGAAAGTTTACTTCTTCTTTTTCAATTTGGATCCCTTTTATTTCTTTTTCTTCCCTGATTGCTGTGACTAAAACTTCCAAAACTATATTGAATAATAGTGGTGAGAGTGGGTACCCTTGTTTTGTTCTTGACTTTAGGAGAAATGCTTTCAATTTTTCACCATTGAGGATGTTTGCTGTGGGTTTGTCATATTTGGCTTTTATTATGTTGAAGTATGTTCCTTCTATGCCTGCTTTCTGGAGAATATTTATCATAAATGGATGTTGAATTTTGTCAAAGGCTTTCTCTGCATCTATTGAGGTAATCATACGTGGTTTTTTTCTTTTTTCTTTTTTTTTTCAGGAATATTCCCTTGCATTTATTTATTTATTTTTTTTAGTTTTCTAATTTATCTTTCAATTTATTAATGTGGTGTATCATATTGATTGATTTGCAAATATTGAAGAATCCTCCTATCTATGGGATAAATCCTACTTGGTCATGACAAGTATTATCTTTTTAATATGTTGTTGGATTCTGTTTGCTAGAATTTTGTTGAGGATTTTTGCATCTAGGTTCATCAGTGATATTGGCCTGTAGTTTTCTTCTTTGTGGCATCTTTGGTTTTGGTATTAGGGTGATGGTAGAATGAATTTGGCAGTTTATCTTCCTCTGGAATTTTCTGGAAGAGTTTGAGTAGGATAGGTGTTAACTCTTCTCTAAATTTTTGCTAGAATTCACCTGTGAAGCTATCTCGTCCTGGACTTTTGTTTGTTGAAGACTTTTTATTGCAGTTTCAATTTATGTGCTTGTGCTGGGTCTATTAAGATTTTCTATTTCTTCCTGGTTCAGTTTCAAAGGTCATGCTTTTCTAAGAATTCATCCATTTCTTCCAAGTTGTCCGTGTTTTTTTGTTTTCTTTTTTGGTCATATAGTTGCTGATAGTAGTCTCTTATGATCCTTTGTATTTCTGTGTTGTCTGTTGTGATTTCTCCATTTTCACTTCTAATTTTGTTTATTAGACATGAAATTTTTTAACTTGAGGTAACCCTGAGTATCTGTCTCACGTGCTCTGAAAACCAGCCTCAGTATAATCATAAAGAAGGAGTTCCAAAACAACCTGACCAGTGACAGCAGCATGGGGATAAGGCACCAGTGATAACTGTGAAGCCCACACACTCCTGTCTGTGTTCACCCTTGTCCGCCTCTTAAAATTATAGTCACTTGACAGCAACACTTCATACAATCTTTTATCAGATAAAATAATGAGATTTTTTTCTCCATATTTGTTTCTTTAACTTAAACATGAGTTTAACTCAGCCGTGTGTTAGATTTTCTTCCAGTTCTAATTCCAACCCTAAATAGCTGCTGAGGTGGGCTTCCAGAAAACCCTCTACCAAGGGCTAAGGAAGCTGAGAAACATTTATTGAAGGGAAGGATTGGGACTTAACAGGGAAGTCCACACAGCTATACCACCATCTGCATTCCACATGGGACATAAACAATAAGCAGACAATGGACCAGGACCAAAAGAAACTGAGAGTGCTGGGCACTCCAAACCACATTGAGATCTGTCTCTTATACACAGCTATATATTGTCTCCCTGCTTATTTAACTTATATGCAGAGTACATCATGAGAAACGCTGGACTGGAAGAAACACAAGCTGGAATCAAGATTGCCGGGAGAAATATCAATAACCTCAGATATGCTGATGACACCACCCTTATGGCAGAAAGTGAAGAGGAGCTAAAAATCCTCTTGATGAAAGTGAAAAAGGAGAGTGAAAAAGTTGGCTTAAAGCTCAACATTCAGAAAACAAATACAATGACATTTGGTCTCATCACCTCATGGCAAACAGATGGGGAAACTTTATTTTGGGGGGCTCCAAAATCACTGCATAGGGTGACTGCACCCATGAAATTAAAAGACGCTTACTCCTTGGAAGAAAAGTTATGACCAAACTAGATAGCATATTGAAAAGCAGAGACATTACTTTTCCAGCAAAGGTCCGTCTAGTCAAGGCTATGGTTTTTCCTGTGGTCATGTATGGATGTGAGAGTTGGACTGTGAAGAAAGCTGAGCGCCGAAGAATTGATGTTTTTGAACTGTGGTGTTGGAGAAGACTCTTGAGAGTCCCTTGGACTGTAAGGAGATCCAACCAGTCCATTCTGAAGGAGATCAGCTCTGGGACTTCTTTGGAAGGAATGATGCTAAAGCTGAAACTCCAGTACTTTGGCCACCTCATGCAAAGAGTTGACTCATTGGAAAAGACTGATGCTGGGAGGGATTGAGGGCAGGAGGAGAAGGGGACGACAGAAGATGAGATGGCTGGATGGCATCACTGACTCGATGGACGTGGGTTTGAGTGAACTCCAAGAGTTGGTGATGGACAGGGAGGCCTGGTGTGCTGCAGTTCATGGGGTCTCAGAGAGTTGGACACAACTGAGAGACTGAAATGATAGGTAATCAGTCCTGAATACTCATTGGAAGGACTGATGCTTAAGCTGAAACTCCATACCTTGGCCACCTGACGCAAAGAGCTGACTCATAGGAAAAGACCTTGATGCTTGTAAAGATTGAGGGAAAGAGGAGAAGGGGTGACAGAGGATGAGATAGTTGGATGGCATCACTGATTCAATCGACATGAGTTTGAGCAAATTCCAGGTGATCATGAAGGACAGGGACACCAGGCATGCTGCACTTCATGAGGTTACAAAGAATTGAACAGGATTTATGTACTGAACAAGAACAATAGCAGATTTAAAGACATTTTAATCACATTCTCTTTTATATATTAGTTAAAATGAATTTCAATGTATATTATTAATCTAAGGCTTATTTTAAAGTATGAAATATGAGAACTGAAAGGAAATGTTGAGAAAAAGAAAATATGATAATTTAACACTAGATATTAAATAAAATGGAAAATTTAACAATCAGTATAATAATTCTGGCCCAAGATTTGATACTAATCAAAAGTTTGGGCAAAAAGAAGCAGAAATGAAGCTCCTAAACTTGTACCTTAAATATAGGCAATTGTGTCAGTAGTTTCCTATCTTTCATAAATGAGGGTTGGCTAATTCATCCTGGCACTCTCTGCCATTGATTCTTGACATGGAACTCCAATTATTACTACTGTAATGCATATTCACAGTCATTTGATCAAAACTGGCATAAAAGATAAAGTCCATTAGCATTGCCTCTCCTAATTTTAAAAATATAGTGATTTAACTAAATAAATAGTTTAAATGAAAACTAAAGACCTCTGGGAAATTAATTATTTAAGGAAAATATAATTCTTTCCCTTCACATTTGACACAGGAGTAAATATCACCATTGTTAAAATGGCTAAACTTACCAATTTTTAGCATATGAAAGAGAAGATCTGTTGGTGACTAACTGAAATTTGTGTAAAAACCTCAAAATAAACATTTTCAGGAAGAATTAATTAAAAAAAAACTTTTTAATCTAAATATTTGTAGTGCACATCTGTATTCAAGAAATTATTTAAAAATTATAATATACATGTTGAAGTAATATATCTATAAAATAATAAAAATGATACATGGCTATTGACCTAAAACAGGGCAAGTTATGTGAGTGAAATAGGCACAAAATGTAAATTATCGGAGTATAAAAAATTTATATTTTAATAAAAATCCTAGAAATATATTGAAAATTATACAATTACATTTATAATAATCAAGGCTATAAAAATGATATGAATTTTCTGAAACAGTTTATTATGAGATTCATGAACTATAAAACTCTTTGTATTTTTGCACTCATTTTATGAGAACATTGTAAAAATTTATATTTATTCAAATATTAAAAAGTGCATAGCATATCTTTTATATCTATATATGAAATATCTTTAAAACATGAACACACACATGTAGTGACTGACAAATATGGGAAACTAAAATTTAGAAAAAGAACGTTTCCAGTTTCTTTTGAAAGTCCACAATTACTTATTTAGAACTCTTGAATCCAGTTATACTCCAGAATTAAACACTTTTCACTTTTTAAAGACAATGTAATATATAAACAGGATATACTGTAACACTCTCATTGGGGCCTATAGCAGCACACTAATAAAAAAAAAATCAATATGATATTTACCACAAGGACTATAGACTAAAGGCTATAATCCTCTCATCATTCCCATAAGGTTTGGCTGCCAAATAAGATTGCAACAAACTTAAGAAAAACACCTTTGTGAATTAGGGATTTTGGATCTGCACTTTGAGCAAACTGAGAAAAGGAATCTTTTCTCTTCCAACTGACCCTCTACATGCCATAGGCCTTTCTCGTCAGTGTTGGAAAATTTATTAGTTGTCTTGGCATCCCATTTGAACAAGAGACAGATTATAACTTTACAACATCAGAAGTACCATCATTAATCATTTCATGCACTAGAGGCTTTGTATTCATAAGGCTTTATAGTGTTATATAAGGTAAAATGTGTAAGGTCCTTTGGTTTAGAAAAAAAAAATACTGCATTAGAAATTTATGCTGTTCTTGTTCAACAGCTGTCTCTTCAAAACTTGTTTGAGAATTGCAAACCAAATAGACTTAATTGATGTTAGTGACTACTCCTCTTAAAAATCAAGCAATTATTATGTTAGATATTTCCATATAAGATCTATTCTTCCTCTATGAAATGTCATTAATTCTAACAGTGTTATTACACAGGAGATACTTAAATGTTAGTGTTGTTAAAAGAAAAATACATTTTACCTATATAGCCTTTTTAGTGAATATTTTAGCATAATAAAAACATCTGATTCATGTTTTATTTACAGGCTCATTTCAGTTCAGTTCAGTTACTCAGTCATGTCTGACACTTTGCTACCTCATGGACTGCAGCATGCCAGGCCTCCCTGTCCATCACCAATTCCCTGGGTTTAATCAAACTCATGTACAATGAGTCAGTGATGCCATCCAAAAATCTCATCCTGTGTTGTCCCCTTCTACTCCTGCCTTCAATCTTTCCCAGCATCAGTGTCTTTTCCAATGAGTCAGGTGGCCAAAGTATTAGAGTTTCAGCTTCAACATCAGTCTTTCCAATGAACATTCAGGACTGATTCCTTTAGGATGGACTGGTTTGATCTCCTTGCAGTCCAAGGGACTCACAAGAGTCTTCTCCAATACCACAGTTCAAAAGCATCAATTCTTTNGTGTCTTTTCCAATGAGTCAGGTGGCCAAAGTATTAGAGTTTCAGCTTCAACATCAGTCTTTCCAATGAACATTCAGGACTGATTCCTTTAGGATGGACTGGTTTGATCTCCTTGCAGTCCAAGGGACTCACAAGAGTCTTCTCCAATACCACAGTTCAAAAGCATCAATTCTTTGGTGCTCACCTTTCTTTATAGTCCAACTCTCACCTCCATACATGACTATTGGAGAAATCATAGACTTGACTGACAGACATTTGTTAGCAAAGTAATGTCTGCTTTTTAACACGCTGTCTAGTTTGGTCATAACTTTTCTTCCAAGGAGTAAGCGTCTTTTAATTAGAACTAAATAGACATTTCTCCAAAGAAGACATATGGATGGCTAACAAACACATGAAAAGATGCTCAACATCACTCATTATCAGAGAAATGCAAATCAAGACCACAATGAGATACCACTTCACAACAGTCAGAACGGCTGCAATCCAAAAGTCTGCAAGCAATAAATGCTGGAGAGGGTGTGGAGAAAAGGGAACCCTTTTACACTGTTGGTGGGAATGCAAACTAGTACAGCCACTATGGAGAACAGTGTGGAGATTCCTTAAGAAATTGCAAATAGAACTGCCTTATGACCCAGCAATCCCATTGCTGGGCATACACACCGAGGAAACCAGAATAGAAAGAGACACATGTACCCCAATGTTCATTGCAGCACTGTTTATAATAGCCAGGACATGGAAACAACCTAGATGTCCATCAGCGGATGAATGGATAAGAAAGCTGTGGTATATATACACAATGGAGTATTACTCAGCCATTAAAAAGAATACATTTGAATCAGTTCTAATAAGATGGATGAAACTGGAACCAATTATACAGAGTGAAGTAAGCCAGAAAGAAAAACACCAATACAGTATACTAACACATATATAT
>SJYX01024562.1:22516-54679 GCA_006410675.1 Oreotragus oreotragus
AATTTCATGGCTGCAGTCACCATCTGCAGTGTTATTGGAACTCAAGAAAATAAAGTCTGCCATTGTTTCCACTGTTTCTCCATCTGTTTGCCATGAAGTGATGAGACCAGATGCCATGATCTTGGTTTTCTGAATGTTGAACTTTAAGCCAAATTTTCACTCTCCTCTTTCACTTTCATCAAGTGGCTCTTTGGTTCTTCTCACATTCTGCCATAAGGGTGGTGTCATCTGCATATCTGAAGTTATTGATATTTCTCTCAGCAATCTTGATTCCAGCTTGTGCTTCCTCCAACCGAGTGTTTCTCATGATGTACTCTGCATATAAGTTAAATAAGCAGAGTGACAATATACAGCCTTGATGTACTCCTTTTCCTATTTTGATGAGTCTGTTGTTCCCTGTCCAGTTCTAACTGTTGCTTCCTGACCTACATATAGGTTTCTCAAGAGGCAGGTCAGGTGGTCTGGTATTCCAATCTCTTTCAGAATCTTCCAGAGTTTATTGTGATCCACACAGTCAAAGGCTTTGGCATAGTCAATAAAGCAGAAATAGATGCTTTTCTGAAACACTCTTGCATTTTTGATGATCCAAAGGATGTTAGCAATTTGATCTTTGGTTCCTCTGCCTTTTCTAAAACCAGCTTGAACATCCAGAAGTTCACAGTTCACATATTATTTAAGCCTGGCCTGGAGAATTTTGAGCACTACTTTGCTAGCATGTGAGATGCGTGCAATTGTGTAGTAGTTTGAGTATTCTTTGGAATTGCCTTTCTTTGGGATTGGAATGAAAACTGAACTTTTCCAGTCCTGTGGCCACTGCTGAGTTTTGGCATATTGAGTGCAGCACTTTCACAGCATCATCTTTTAAGATTTGAAATAGCTCAACTGCAATTCCATCACCTCCACTAGCTTTGGTCATAGTGATGCTTCATAAGGCCCACTTGACTTCACATTCCAACATGTCTGGCTCTTGGTGAGTAATCAAACCATCGTGATTATCTGGGTCTCGAAGCTCTTTTTTGTACAGTTCTTCTGTGTATTCTTGTCACCTCTTCTTAATATCTTCTGCTTCTGTCAGGTCCATACCATTTCTGTCCTTTATTAAGCCCATCGTTGCATGAAATGTTCCCTTGGTATCTCTAATTTTCTGGAAGAGATCTCTAGTCTTTCCCATTCTATTATTTTCATCTATTTCTTTTTATTGATCAGTGACGTGGTCTTTCTTATTTCTCCTTGCTATTCTTTGGAACTCTGCATTCAAATGGGTATATCTTTCCTTTTGTCCTTTGCTTTTGGCTTCCCTTCTTTTCACAGCTATTTGTAAGGCCTCCTCAGACAGCTATTTTTATTTTTTGCATTTCTTTTTCTTAGGTATGATCTTGCTCCCTGTCTCCTGTACAATGTCATGAACCTCTGTCCATAGTTCATCATGCACTCTGTCTGTCTTAAATCTATTTCTCACTTCCACTATTAATCGTAAGGGATTTGATTTAGGTCATATGTGAATGGTCTAGTTGTTCTCCCTACTTTATTCAAGTCTGAATTTGGCAATAAGAAGTTCATGATATGAGCCACAGTCAGCTCCCAGTCTTGTTTTTGCTGACTGTATAGAGCTTTTCCATCTTTGGCTGCAAAGGATAATATCAATCTGATTTTGGTGTTGACCATTTGGTGATGTCCATGCATAGAGTCTTCTCTAGTGTTGTTGGAAGATGATGTTTTCTATGACCAGTGCATTCTCTTGGTAGAACTCTATTAGCCTTTGCCCTGCCTCATGCTGTACTCCAAGGCCAAAGTTGCCTGTTACTCCAGGTGTTTCTTGACTTCCTACTTTGCATTCCAGTCCCCTATAATGAAAAGGACATCTGTTTTCAGTGTTAGTCCTAGAATGTCCTGTAGTTCTTCATGGAACCATTCAACTTCAGTTCCTTCAGTATTACTGTTGAGGGAATAAACTTGGATTATCATGATATTGATTGGTTTGCCTTGGAAACAAACAGAGATCATTCTGTCATTTTTAAGACTGCATCCAAATACTGCATTTCGCCTCTTTTGTTGACTATGAGGTCTACTCCATTTCTTCTAAGGGATTCTTGCCCACAGTAGTAGATATAATGATCATCTGAGTTAAATTCACCCATTGCAGTCCATTTTAGTTCGCTGATTCCTAAAATGTTGACCTTCACTCTTGCCATCTCCTGTTTGATCACTTCCAATTTGCCTTGATTCATGGACCTAACATTTCAAGTTCCTATGCAATATTGCTCTTTACAGTTTGGGCCTTGCTTCTATCACCAGTCACATCCACAACTGGGTGTTGTTTTTGCTTTGGCTCTATCTCTTCATTCTGTCTGGGGTTAGTTCTCCACTGATCTCCAGTAGCATATTGGGCACCTATTGACTTAGGTAGTTCATTTTCAGTGTCTTATCTTCTTGCCTTTTCATACTGTTCATGGGGTTCTCAAGGCAAGAATACTGACATGGTTTGTCATTCCCTTCTCTAGTGGACCATATTTTTTCAGAATTCTCCACCATGACCTGCCCATTTTGGGTGGCCCTACACGGCACTCTCATAGTTTCATTGAGTTAGACAAGGCTGTGGTCCATATGAGTAGATTGGTTAGTTTTCTGTGATGGTGGTTTTCAGTCTCTCTGCCCTCTGATGGAGAAGGATAAGAGGCTTATGAAAGCTTCCTGATGGGATAGACTGACTGAGGGGGATACTAGGTCTTGTTCTCATGGGCAGGGCCATGCTCAGTAAATCTTTAATCCAATTTTGTGTTGATGGGTGGAGCTGTGTTCCCTCCCTGCCTTTTACCTGGGGCCAAACTATGGTGGAAGTAATGAAGATAATGGTAATATCCATCAAAAGATTCCAGGCATGTACTGCCACAGTCCATGCCCCCAACCCTGTAGCAAGTCACCACCAACCCACGTCTTCACCAGAGACACCCTGACACCCAAAGGCAAGTCTCCTGTGGTGTCGCTGTTCCTTTCTGGAGAACAAGTTTCTGTTGTGTCCTCCAAGTCTATTTCCCAATCCTGTGTAAGCTCTGGCAGCTCTATAGTGGGTAAATGGTGACCTCCTCCAAGAGGACTTATGCCATACCCTCACCAGAGACTCTGTCCCTGTGGCAGAAAACTGCTGACCCATACCTCCACAGGAGATGCTCAAACATAGTTCTGTCTCAGTCTCTGTGGGGTCCCTGGGTCCTGGAGTGCACAAGGTTTGTTTGAGCCCTCTGAGCACCTCTGGCAAGAACAGGGTTTGATTCTAAATGCGAATTCACCCCTCCTACCATCTTACTGGGGCTTCTTTGCCCTTGGACATGGGGTATCTCCTCACAGTTGCTTCAGTGCCTACCATCTTAGTGGAGTTTTTTTTACCTTGGACGTGGGGTATCTTTTCACAGCTGCTCCAGCGATGCACAGGTGCCTCTCTTGACCTTGGTCGTGGGGTAGCTCCTCACANTTTGCCCTTGGACATGGGGTATCTCCTCACAGTTGCTTCAGTGCCTACCATCTTAGTGGAGTTTTTTTTACCTTGGACGTGGGGTATCTTTTCACAGCTGCTCCAGCGATGCACAGGTGCCTCTCTTGACCTTGGTCGTGGGGTAGCTCCTCACAGCTGCTGCTCCTGACTTTGTGCATGGGGTATCTCCTCTCAGCTTTCAAATACAATTAAAATTAATTTATAAAATATCATATAAAAACAGACTCATGCCAGTGTACTGATAGTTTTACATATATTATTCAGGTAATCATAACAAATTCCTGAATATAGTAGTTGCCTTTAATATTCTTGTCTTACATGTGAAAAATGAAGGCTTCAATAGGTGAAACAGATCGCATAAAATCACAAAGATAACACAAGAAAGAAGTAAGCTTTTGACTCTAGAAACTGGTACTCTTAACCACTATAATATTACAACTGTTCTTAAAAATTATGCCTTAAGAATTTTCCTCCTACTGGAGACAAAATGAGGGCATATGCCTGACATTCACCATAAGGGATTTGACTCAGATAAAGTAAAACTTTCAAACAGAGAGTATTGCCAAGAGAATCCCTGCAGCCACCTTTTCTGACTTGTCATCAGAAAAACTAGGTAGTAGACAGACAGAAAGGAACAGAGGACAATTATGCCGGATTTTACTAGGAATTTGTAGAAGGAAATGGCAACCCACTCCAGTATTCTAGGCTGGAGAAGTCCATGGACAGAGGAGCCTGGGGGGCTACAGTTCACGTGGTCACAAAGAGTCAGATATGATCAAGTGACTAACACACTTACTAAGAGTGCATCTTAATAACTTTTGCTCAGATTTTTTTCCCCCTAGCAGTCTCTAGTGCTGCTGCTCTGGTTTCTATAACTAGAGATTTTTTGTTTTCTTTCATTTTTTGATGTCTGGATTACTTTTAAATAATATAATTTCCTAACTCTTTTCTATTAGAAAATCTTAAATCCTTTTTTTGTAAAAATGCTATTTTACATTGAAAATTAAATACATTGAGCTATCTTGGTCAGTTGTTTTCAAAGATAGTGATAAATTCTTACACAAATAGAATAGCAAGTATTATGTATGGCAAATAAATGGAGTGATCAGATTATGTTAGAACATAATAAAAAATGATATGTTGATTTTGTTATACAACCTATCCCTATTCCATAGCATAGAATGTCTCATTCTATCTATAGCAATTCAAATTACAGAAAGACTTTTTGATAAAAGATTGACAAAACTCATGCCTTAAAGGTGGGCATATGTATTCATTTTACATGGTGTTAAAAATGCATATAACCAACCAATCAAACACCCTAGAGTCACTCAGATTATTTGGTTGTTATAAAGTGTGGCTCCAATTAATTTACGCAATAGGGAAATATACTAAAGATGATGATGGTGGTGGTGGTGGTGATGATCATGATGCTGATGGTCGGAGAATGTCTCAGAACCAAATGAAAGGTCAAACCTAGAATTTGACATTGGAAGAACTGGGCCACAACATAGTCTGTATAAATTGAATTGATGCTGCCTCTAGAGTGAGGAGACACTAACCACTTTTATTCTGGCCCGCTTCATTGCATTTAAGACTGAAGTGAAAAGGTAAAACACAAACACACACACATACAGATGCAGAAACAGAATATAGAAGAAAGGATGGAAAGACAGACAAAAGGAAGGAGAGAAAGAGAAAGTATAAATAAATTGGCCTGAAAACTGTTATTGTGAGAAATCATTCTGAGCAATATATATACATTTTTCATTTCAATACATCATTTATTCAAGAACTCATAACTGCAAAGTATTAAATGTCTAGAAAAAAGTACATTTATTTAGATTTGATTCAAATATATTTTAAATCTGATTTTCAAGCTAGATTAATTATTGCTCATCAGAATTATTTTCCCATCGATCCCACAAGAGCTGCCATTCATCATGTCATTTACCCTAGATCATAGCTCCAATGAATGATGTAATGTATCATAATCACCCTCCTCCTAACTCCTTAAAATCGAACTGTTTTCTCAGAAAACTTGGGTCCATCAGTTGTCTAAGTTCATCAGTTCTATCTAATGGCTGAAAAAATGTATTAGAATACCTAGGGTGATCTTCCTAAGGGGCTATAAGGATGGCCTGCTTACACATTTTCCTTTTTCAATCCGGAAAATAATATACCTTGAATTTAGAGCAGCTTTTATGACTAAAATATTCAAATTGAAGAGGTGTCTGTCTACAGTAGGGAAATTTTCTAAAAGAACTGGCTCATTGGTATTCTAATTGCAAGCCAGTTAAATGACCCATCTCTAATAATTACCACTAGAACTTGGACTAATATAATTCAGACCTAGGGAAGCTGCCTTTGATGAAGTCTACATTTCAGTGTGCTAATTTTTAAAGAGTATTTTTTGTAAAAAGAAATTGTTGTTGAGAAAGATGAAGTTTTAAAAAGTTATGTGAGTGGCTTTGTGAGCTTTTATCTCTCTTGTTAAGGATATTGGTATTCTAAACATGCTAAGTGAAACAATTGTGAATTCAGCTAGGTTCATAATAAACTTGATAGTTCATATATGAGTTTTACATAATATTGGATATACTTGATGACATGCATAAGACTTTTTAATCAAAATGTAGTTGATGTATAATATTACACAAATATATAATATAGTATTTTACAGTTTTTAAAGATTATGCTCCATGTATAGTTTTTATAAAATATTGGCTGAATTCCATGTGTTGTTCAGTTCATCTCTGTAGCTTATTTTATCCATAATAGTTTGTAACTCTTAATGTCTTACACCTATATTTCTTCTTCTTCCTCCCTCTCTCCATGGTAACCACTAGTTTATTCTCTAGATGTGTGAATCTGCTTCATTTTTGTTATATTCACTAGTGTGTTGTGCTTTTTTAGATTCCACATATAAGTAATATATATTTTATCTGACTTAAATCTCTTCGCATAATTCCCTCAAAAATCCATCAGTGCTTCTGCAAATGACAAAATTTCATTCTTTTTTGTGGATGAGTAGTATTCCATTATATATATATATATATATATATNTTGGTCAGTTGTTTTCAAAGATAGTGATAAATTCTTACACAAATAGAATAGCAAGTATTATGTATGGCAAATAAATGGAGTGATCAGATTATGTTAGAACATAATAAAAAATGATATGTTGATTTTGTTATACAACCTATCCCTATTCCATAGCATAGAATGTCTCATTCTATCTATAGCAATTCAAATTACAGAAAGACTTTTTGATAAAAGATTGACAAAACTCATGCCTTAAAGGTGGGCATATGTATTCATTTTACATGGTGTTAAAAATGCATATAACCAACCAATCAAACACCCTAGAGTCACTCAGATTATTTGGTTGTTATAAAGTGTGGCTCCAATTAATTTATGCAATAGGGAAATATACTAAAGATGATGATGGTGGTGGTGGTGGTGATGATCATGATGCTGATGGTCGGAGAATGTCTCAGAACCAAATGAAAGGTCAAACCTAGAATTTGACATTGGAAGAACTGGGCCACAACATAGTCTGTATAAATTGAATTGATGCTGCCTCTAGAGTGAGGAGACACTAACCACTTTTATTCTGGCCCGCTTCATTGCATTTAAGACTGAAGTGAAAAGGTAAAACACAAACACACACACATACAGATGCAGAAACAGAATATAGAAGAAAGGATGGAAAGACAGACAAAAGGAAGGAGAGAAAGAGAAAGTATAAATAAATTGGCCTGAAAACTGTTATTGTGAGAAATCATTCTGAGCAATATATATACATTTTTCATTTCAATACATCATTTATTCAAGAACTCATAACTGCAAAGTATTAAATGTCTAGAAAAAAGTACATTTATTTAGATTTGATTCAAATATATTTTAAATCTGATTTTCAAGCTAGATTAATTATTGCTCATCAGAATTATTTTCCCATCGATCCCACAAGAGCTGCCATTCATCATGTCATTTACCCTAGATCATAGGTCCAATGAATGATGTAATGTATCATAATCACCCTCCTCCTAACTCCTTAAAATCGAACTGTTTTCTCAGAAAACTTGGGTCCATCAGTTGTCTAAGTTCATCAGTTCTATCTAATGGCTGAAAAAATGTATTAGAATACCTAGGGTGATCTTCCTAAGGGGCTATAAGGATGGCCTGCTTACACATTTTCCTTTTTCAATCCGGAAAATAATATACCTTGAATTTAGAGCAGCTTTTATGACTAAAATATTCAAATTGAAGAGGTGTCTGTCTACAGTAGGGAAATTTTCTAAAAGAACTGGCTCATTGGTATTCTAATTGCAAGCCAGTTAAATGACCCATCTCTAATAATTACCACTAGAACTTGGACTAATATAATTCAGACCTAGGGAAGCTGCCTTTGATGAAGTCTACATTTCAGTGTGCTAATTTTTAAAGAGTATTTTTTGTAAAAAGAAATTGTTGTTGAGAAAGATGAAGTTTTAAAAAGTTATGTGAGTGGCTTTGTGAGCTTTTATCTCTCTTGTTAAGGATATTGGTATTCTAAACATGCTAAGTGAAACAATTGTGAATTCAGCTAGGTTCATAATAAACTTGATAGTTCATATATGAGTTTTACATAATATTGGATATACTTGATGACATGCATAAGACTTTTTAATCAAAATGTAGTTGATGTATAATATTACACAAATATATAATATAGTATTTTACAGTTTTTAAAGATTATGCTCCATGTATAGTTTTTATAAAATATTGGCTGAATTCCATGTGTTGTTCAGTTCATCTCTGTAGCTTATTTTATCCATAATAGTTTGTAACTCTTAATGTCTTACACCTATATTTCTTCTTCTTCCTCCCTCTCTCCATGGTAACCACTAGTTTATTCTCTAGATGTGTGAATCTGCTTCATTTTTGTTATATTCACTAGTTTGTTGTGCTTTTTTAGATTCCACATATAAGTAATATATATTTTATCTGACTTAAATCTCTTCGCATAATTCCCTCAAAAATCCATCAGTGCTTCTGCAAATGACAAAATTTCATTCTTTTTTGTGGATGAGTAGTATTCCATTATATATATATATATATATATATTTATGTATATACACACACACACACACATATGTGTATGTATCCCATTCACCTGTTGTAAGACATTAAGATTGTTTCCTTATCTTAGCAATTATAAATGATGCTGCTATGAACATTGAGGTCTATGTATCTTCTTTCAGATTAGTGTTTTTGATTTTTTTTTCAGAGATACATTCAGGAGTGAACTTGCTGGTTCACATCATAGTTCTACTTTTAGTTTAGTTTTTTTTTTTTTTTCCCCTCTTTAGAAAGCTTCCTATTTTCCACAGTGGCTACACAAATTGACATTACCACCTGTAGTGTATGAGGGTTCCCTTTTCTTCTGTTCCTTGACAACATTTGGTATTTGTATACTTTTTGATGATAGTCATTCTTAGAGGTTTGAAGTAGTATCTCATTAGGCTTTTGATTTACATTTCCCTGATGATTAGTGGTGTTGAGCAACTTTACAGATGCCAGTTAGATAAAGCCTTTACAGTGGCTACACAAATTGACATTACCACCTGTAGTGTATGAGGGTTCCCTTTTCTTCTGTTCCTTGACAACATTTGGTATTTGTATACTTTTTGATGATAGCCATTCTTATAGGTTTGAAGTAGTATCTCATTAGGCTTTTGATTTACATTTCCCTGATGATTAGTGGTGTTGAGCAACTTTACAGATGCCAGTTAGATAAAGCCTTTATTTATTAAGTAAAATATGTGGATGAATCATACTTTCTCTAGTTCTGAATTTAAGTTTATATTAGGTGTACATATTTGAGATATAGTTGTTTAGTCATTAAGTGACACCCAACTCTTTTCAGCCTTGTGGACTGGTAGCCTACCAGGCTCCTCAGTCCGTGGAATTCTCCAGGCAAGAATACTGGACTGGGTAGCGATTTCCTTCTCCTGGGGATCTTCCTGATCCAAGGGTTGAACCCAGGTCTCCTGCACTACAGGCAGATTCTTTACCACTTGAGCCACCAGGGAAGCTCATATTTGAGATAGTTCAGGGTCAAATTATGAACTATGTGGTTTTGTTTCTATAGAGTGGCAATATTGCCAGACAGAAAAATTGTGATTTATTTGCATCATCTTATAAAATATGTTTTCCATTCAAGGAAATGACAGATGGCTAGGCAAGCTTCAAATTCACTGAAACTGAACCTTATAAATCATTGGTTCAGACTGCAAAATCCATGTCCTAAAATTTTGACAGGGCTTAAGTAAATGTAGTACAGAGAGGTGGACACAAAATTCACTTAGATCATTTCAATAATATACTCTCTATTGACCTTTAATCTCCTGAATTCTATAACTTCATTTTTTTATTATTTCTATCAAACTATCAATGTTTGATTTTATTTTCCTCCCAAATGGATTGAAAAGATTGAGTTTCATAGATCAATCAGCAGATTTTTTTTATTTTTAATGATACTATGTAGATATATATAATATATAGAGATCTTACATTTTTTTTTAACTTTGTCTTTTTTTTTCCAGTCCACAAACTCCAGGCAGTCACAATAAGTTGTTTGATATTTTCTGTTCCTAGGCTATCAAACATTATGTATAATTACTACAACAGCAATGCCTATAGCTCCTGCTGCTGCTGCTGCTGAGTCGCCTCAGTCGTGTCCGACTCTGTGCAACCCCATAGACGGCAGCCCACCGGGATCCCCCGTCCCTGGGATTCTCCAGGCAAGAACACTGGAGTGGGTTGCCATTTCCTTCTCCAATGCATGAAAGTGAAAAGTGAAAGTGAAGTTGCTCAGTCGTGTCTGACTCTTAGCTACCCCATGGACTGCAGCCCATCAGGCTCCTCCATCCATTGGATTTTCCAGGCAAGAGTACTAGGGTGGGATGCCATTGCCTTCTCCAGCCTATAGCTCCAATATACACAATTTGCTCTTTAATCCCAGTGTAATCCTAAACATTAGAAATTTAACTCCAAATCACATTTCACACAAATTTATGAAATACTTTTAACTCCTTTAGTCCCTGAATGTGTGCCCATCTATTCTCCATCCCCCATCCCATTGATATATGTGAGCTGTTTCTTTATAAGGACGTCACTTCCAATTATTTATGCCCTCCATTTCTTCAACTTTCATCTACTCAGAGCATTGTGAATATTTTTCTGCATTTTTACTTTCCCATTCTCTAATGGTGAAATAGACTGTAGATCATGATTGTGCTTTTAATAGACAAGTGTTATACAATTGGTGAATTAGTAAATTTGGAGGCCATATTCATTCATCAGTACTTGGATGCAATCTCAAAAACAACAGAATGATTGTTGTTCATTTCTAGAGCAAGCTATTCAATATCATAGTAGTCCAAGTCTATGCCCTGACCAGTAATGCTGAAGATGCTGAAGTTGAACGGTTATATGAAGACCCACAAGACCTTCTAGAACTAACACCCCCAAAAGATGTCCTCTTCATTATAGAGGAATGAAATGCAAAAGTAGGAAGTCAAGAAACACCTGGGGTAACAGGCAAATTTGGCCTTGGGAAACACAATGAAGCAGGACAAACTCTAGTAGAGTTTTGCCAAGAAAGTGCACTGCTCAAATACCCTTTTCCAAAAACACAAGAGAAGACTCTATGCATGGACATAACCAGAGGACAATATCAAAATCAGATCGATTATATTCTTGGCAGCCAAAAAAGAAGCTCTATACAGTCAGCAAAAACAAGACTGAGAGCTGACTATGGCTCAGATCATGAACTCCTTATTGCCAAATTTAGACTTAAGAATAAAGTAGGGGAAACCACTAGACCATTCATGTATGACCTAAATCAAATCTCTTATGATTAAACAGTGGAAGTGAGAAATAAATTAAAACAATTAGATCTGATAGAGTGCCTGAAGAACTATGGATGGAAGTTCATGACATTACACAGGGAACAGGGATCAAGATCATACCCAAGAAAAAGAAATTCAAAAAAGCAAAATGGCTGTTGGAGGAGTCTTACAATAGCTGAGAAAAGAAGAGAAATGAAAATCAAAGAAGGAAAGGAAAGATACACACATTTGAATGCAGAGTTCCAAAGAATAGCAAGGATAAATAAGAAAGCCTTCCTCATTGATCAGTGCCAAGAAATAGAGGGAAAAAATAGAATGGGAAAGACTAGAGATTCTTCAAGGAATTTAAAGATAGCAAGGGAACATTTCATGCAAAGATGGGCACAATAAAGGAGAGAGATGGTATGGACCTAATAGAAGCAGTGGATATTAAGTAGAGGTGGCAAGAATATAGAGAATTATACAAAAAAAGGTCTTCACAACCCAGATAATCACAATGGTATGATCACTAACCTAGAGCCAGACATCTTGCAATGTGAAGTCAAGTGGGCCTTAGGAAGCATCACTACAAACAAAGCTAGTGGAGATGATGGAATTCCAGTTGAGATATTTCAAATCCTAAAAGATGATTCTATGAAAGTGCTATACTCAATATGCCAGCAAATTTGGAAAACTCAGCACTGGAAAAGGTCAGTTTTCATTCTAATCCCAAAGAAAGCAATGCCAAAGAATGCTCAACCTACTGCACAGTTGTACTCATCTCACACGCTACTAAAGGAATGCTCAAAATTCTCCAAGCCAAGCTTCAACAGTACATGAACTGTGAACTTCCAGATATCCAAAGTCATCTTAGAATAGGTAGAGGAACTAGAGATCAAATTGCCAACATCCGTTGGATCATCACAAAAGCAAGAGAGTTCTAGACAAACATCTACGTTTGCTTTATTGACTACACCAAATCTTTTGACTGTGTGGACCACAATAAACTGTGGGAAATTCTTAAAATGATGAAAATACCAGACCACTTGACCTGCTTCTTGACAAATCTATATGCGAGTCAGGAAGCAACAGTTAGAACTGGACATGGAGCAACAGACTGGTTCCAAATAGGAAAAGGAGTATGTCAAGGCTGTATATTGTCACCCTGCTTATTTGAGTTATATGCAGAGTACATCATGAGAAACACTGAGCTGGAGGAAGCACAAGCTGGAATCAATATTGCTGGGAGAAATATCAATAACCTCATATATGCAGATGACAGCACCCTTATGGCAGAAAGTGAAGAGGAACTAAAAAGCTTCTTGATGAAAGTGAAAGTGAAGAGTTAAAAAGTTGACTTAAAGTGCAACATTCAGAAAGTTAAGATCATGGCATCTGGTCCCATCACTTCATGGGAAATAGATGGGAAAACAGTGGAAACAGTGTCAGACTTCATTTTGGGGGCTCCAAAGTCACTGCAGATGGTGATTGCAGCTATGAAATTAAGAGATGCTTACTCCTTGGAAGGAAAGTTATGACCAACTTGGATAGCATATTAAAAAGCAGAGATATTACCAACAAAGGTCCATCTAGTCAAGGCTTTGGTTTTTCCAGTGGTCATGTATGGATTTGAGAGTTGAACTATAAAGAAAGCTGAGCATCGAAGAGCTGATGCTTTTGAACTGTGGTGTTGGAGAAGACTCTTCAGAGTCCCTTGGACTGCAAGGAGATCCAACCAGTCCACCCTAAAGGAGATCAGTCCTGGGCGTTCATTGGAAGGACTGAAGGTGGAGCTGAAACTCCAATACTTTGACCACCTCATGTGAAGAATTAACTCATTGGAAAAGACCTTGATGCTGGGAGAGATTGGGGGCAGGAAGAGAAGGGGACAATAGGAAATGAGATGGCTGGATGGCATCACCAACTCGATGCACATGAGAAATTCCAGGAGGTGGTGATGGACAGGGAGGCCTGGCATGCTGCAATTTATGGGGTCACAAACAGTTGGACACGACTGAGCGACTGAACTCAACTGAGTGTGTTTTACATCTTAGTTATTCTGTTCTTCAGCTTTCAGTCTCTCGTTCCTCCTTTTCCTTGTTAGAATTCTCAACATGTTCATCTATTTTTTTTCCCAAGTTCAGTTACTATTCTTAATATTGCTTTGAACTCTTTATCAGATAAATAATATATCTATCTTTTATAGGCATTTTCAAGATTTTATCTCTTATTCATTTATTTGAGACACATTCCTCTGTTATCTCTTATTGTTTCACTTTGTCTGTCTCTATGAAAGCAGATGAAACTGATATCTATCCTAGTCTTGTGAGAATGTCCTTGGAGGGGATCATACTATGTAGTCAGTGTATGCCCAGTGATTTTGGTCAGAAAGCTGGAGCTGAAGTGAACATGACTCATTTCCTCCCCTGGGACATGTTGGCAGACACTATCCTCAGTCAGAGATAGACTGGAGGTAGAGGACCTAGAGCCAGAGCTGGTTGTGATTCAAGACTCTTCCTATGTTCAGTGTCAGTCACCACTCTACAGGGTATGAGTTCACAGCCCAAGATACTGAAGCAGAAGCTCTTAGGTTTCAGTCTAAGTTGGATTTGTTCCCACTAAGTTTAGTACATGTACTCTGCTTGTCAACAGCAGCCTTTACCCTAGTAGAAGGCAGAGCTGTACCAAGAGGTGCTGGAGCAGGATCCCGTACAGGCTGGGGTGTGTTCTAGGATGGTTCATCAAGCCATTCAGAGCCACAGGCAGTTTTCAAACTACTGTTTCTGTGCACACTGATGCTGTTTTCCTTTATCTTGTTCAGAGGCAGGATTGGGTCCAAACCAACTTGATTCCCTTTAAGGATGCACACTGTCCTTGACTACAGCACTTCTTCTCTAGTGGAGAGAAGTGCCAGAATAAAGGGGCTAAACACCCAGTGCAAGCTGGGTGCTTGCTAAGACTGTCATGGAAAAATGGCCAGAAACCTCTGCAGTTTTCAATATGCTTCCTCCATGCTACAACTGGAAGGAAATAAGCGTGTGCATGCACTCTTAACAAATAGAATCTTGGTTTCTTACAGCCCTTTGGTAAGTCCCATTGATTTTCAAATTCACTAAGGATACTCATCTTCTTGGTGTCAGACCTCTGGGATACCCAATGTGTGACTCAACCCCTCACTCTTCAGAGAAGATCTTTACGACCATGATATCCCCTTCATTTGTGTCCCCTGCTAGTGCCAGAGGTCGTGACCCTATTGTTCTTCCTTTCCTACCTGACTGCATGTGGATCTTTCTTTACAGTCTTCATTGTAGAAAAGCCTTTACGCCAGTCTCCAAGTTGCCAACAAAGGACCATCTAGTCAAAGTTATTGTTTTTCCAGTAGTCATGTATGGATGTGAAAGCTGGACTATAAAGAAAGCTGAGCGCCGAAGAATTGATGCTTTTGAACTGTGGTGTTGAATGAAACACTGATGATAGAAATAAAACATCAATTTAAAGTTAGAACTAGTCCATGTTTATGAATAGGAAGATTTAAAATTGTCAAGCTGTCGTTTTTTTCCATCTTCATTTATAAATTCAATTAAATCTCAAACAAAACCTCAGGAAGTTACTTTAATGGCTATTGACAACCTGATTCTAAAGTTTACAATGAGAAAAAAAATATCAGAATAGCCAATACAATATTGAAAAATAAGAAAGTTGGTTTGAAACACTTGATTTTTTTACTTAAAAGGAAGCTGTATTAATTAAGTAAGAGAGATTGATATTAGGAAAAAAATAGACATATTCTATTCTGAATGCAACAGAATAGAAAGTCCAGAATAGACTCATGCAAATATAGTCAACAGATAATTTGGGCAAAAATACAAAGATAAACCACTTGTGAAATAACAGTCTTTTAAATAAATAGTGCTAGAACAATAATATATCCACATTAAAAAATAAAAAAGTCTGGACACAGACCTCACCTTTTTTAAAAACTCAACTCAAAATGAATCATAGACCTAAATATAAGCTACAAACAGATAAAAAATTCCAGAAGAAAACATAACAATAACTACATGATCTTGGTTTTGATGATGATATATCAGATATATAACTTAGAAAAATAATTGAAAATTGGACTTTACTAAAGCTAGAAACTTCCATAGTGCACAAGACACTCTGAAGAGAATGAAATAATAGGAGAGAACCTGGGAGAAAATATCTGTAAAATTGCTATCTAATGAAGGAATTATATACAAAATATATAAAGAGTTTTAAAAACTCATCTCTATAAATGTATGCACAAATGACAAGCACATAAAGTGGTGCTTAGTATAATGTCATTAGGCAAATGCCAGTATGTACCTGTTAGAACGACTACAATCCAAAGTAAAAGATGCTTACTCCTTGGAAGGAAAGTTAGTCAACTTTCCTATACAGAATATTAAAAAGCAGACATTACTTTGTCAACAAAGGTCTGTCTAGTCAAGGCTATGGTTTTTCCAGTAGTCATATATGGATGTAAGAGTTGGACTATAAAGAAAGCTGAGCACCGAAGAATTGATGCTTTTGAACTGTGGTGTTGGAGAAGACTCTTGAGAATCCCTTGGACTGCAAGGAGATCCAACCAGTCCATCCTAAAGGAGATCAGTCCTGGGTGTTTACTGGAAGGACTGATGTTGAAGGTGAAACTCCAATACTTTGGCCACCTGATGCAAAGAGCTGACTCATTTGCAAAGACCCTGATTCTGGGAAAGATTGAAGGTGGGAGGAGAAGGGGATGACAGAGGATGAGATGGTTGGATGGCATCGCCAACTCAGCGGACATGATTGGGTCTACTGTGGGAGTTGGTGATGGACAGGGAGGCCTGGCATGCTGCAGTTCACGAGGTTGCAGAGTCAGACGTGACTTATCTACTGAACAGCAATAACAAAAATAGGTCTAGTGTATTGTTATCATTTGATAAGTATTAGTTCAATGAATGAAGAAATTGATTAAGCCCTACTCTACCCCCTAAACACAGACACACATATTACTGGACTATACATTTCATGAAAATTAGAAACAGTATGTTTCCTGTTTATCATCGTATCCAGTTTTCAGATATTTGTTTGCTGAATGACCGAGTGTTATATATGTGTGACTAGTCAGTTGCTTTGTGCCCTTTTTGGATTAGAGCCTACCAGGTAGTTTATTTTAATCATTATTGTGTTAAAAGGAAATAACTGCATTGTTTTGCATATTTTCTTGTTTTTATTTGTTAAAATAAAATTTTACATAATGGAAAATTTACAGAATTGTCACACTTGACTCCCTGGAGGAATTTAGAGATTTACTTCACATTGTCTTTTTGTCCTTTATCACCCTGAAAATGACAGTGAGATTTACAGCTTGCATACATCTTCAAACCCAGTTCTCAAGCCCACTACTGCATCCTTACTCCCTCTCCCAGTCCTGACTCAAATTTGGATTTTTACAAAACCTTATTTGCTAGGGACAAATGGCCCAGATCCTTCTCCAAGCATCTATCCGTGTGGTCAGCTGCTGGCCAGTGAACATTTCTGTCATGACTCAAAAAAGAGGAAGCTCTGAAGTACTCCAGGTGGCTACAGGAGAATAAAGAAGAGGCCCATGAAAATTTTACTTGGTGAGTTTTCTTGCACATTACCAGTTCTAATCCTCCAACTGCATTTAAAATGACTTTAGAGTTTTAGGTGACTCAAACTGAAACTGGGAACTTTCCCAAACTGGCACCTTTTGTTGTTGTTGTTGTTGTTATTGTTACCATATGCTTTGTTGTTCAAATTTAAATTGAACAAATTTAGTTGGATATACCATGTGGAGTTCCAAAGAATAGCAAGGAAAGATAGGAAAGTCTTCCTCAGTGATCAATGCAAAGAAATAGAGGAAAACAACAGAAGGGAAAGACCAGGGATCTCCTCATGAAAATTAGAGATACCAAGGGAACATTTCATGCAAAGGTGAGCACAATAAAGGACAGAAATAGTATGGACCTAACAGAAGCAGAAGATGTTAAGAAGAGGTGGCAAGAATACACAGAATTACATAAAAAAGATCTTCATGACCCAGATAACCACGATCACTCACCTAGAGCCAGACATCCTGGAATGTGAAGTCAAGTAGGCCTCATTACAGTCAAAGCTAGTGGAGGTGATGGAATTCCAGCTGAGCTGTTTCAAATCCTAAAAGATGATGTTGTGAAAGTGCTGCACTCAATATGTCAGCAAATCTGGAAAACTCAGCAGTGGCCACAGGACTGGAAAAGGTCAGCTTTCACTCCAATTTCAAAGAAAGGCAATGCCAAAGAATGTTCAAACTACTGCACAATTACACTCATCTCAGACGCTAGTAAAGTAATGCTCAAAATTCACCACGCCAGGCTTCTTCTGGAAGTACGTGAACTACAAACTTCCAGACATTCAAGCTGGTTTTAGAAAAGGCAGAGGAATCAGAGATCAAATTGTCAACATCTGTTGGATCATCAAAAAAGCAAAATAATTCTAGAAAAACATCTATTTCTGTTCAATTGACTATACTAAAGCCTTTGACTGTGTGAATCACAACAAACTGTGAAAAATTCTTCAAGAGATGTGAATACCAGACCAACATCCCTGTCTCCTGAGAAATCTGTATGCAGGTCAAGAAGCAACAGTTACAGTGGGACATGGAACAACAGACTGGTTCCAAACTGAGAAAGGAGTATGCCAAGGCTATACATTATCACCGCTTATTTAACTTATATGTAGAGTACATCATGAGAAATGCTGGGCTGGAGGAAGCACAAGCTGGAATCAAGACTGCCGCTAGAAACATCAATAACCTCAGATATGCAGATGACACCACCCTTATGGCAGAAAGTGAAGAGGAACTAAAGAGCCTTTTGATGAAAGTGAAAGAGGAGAGTGAAAAAGCTGACTTAAAGCTCTACATTCAAAAAACGAAGATCATGACATCCAGTCCCATCACTCCATGGCATATAGATGGGGAAACATTGGAAACAGTGACAGACTTTATTTTCTTAGGCTACAAAATCACTGCAGATGGTGGTTGCAGCCATGAAATTAAAAGAGGCTCGCTCCTTGGAAGAAAATCTATGACCAACCTAGACAGCATATTGAAAAGCAGAGACATTACTTTGCTGACAAAGGTCCATCTAATCAAAGCTATGGTTTTCCCAGTAGTCTTGTATGGATGTGACAGTTGGACCATAAAGGAAACTGAGCACAGAAGAACTGATGGTTTTGAACTGTGCTGTTGGAGAAGACTCTTGAGAGTCCCTTAGACTGCAAGGAGATCCAATCAGTCTATCCTAAAGGAAATCAGTCCTGAATATTCACTGGAAGGACTGATGTTGAAGATGAAACTCCAATACTTTGGCCACTTGATGGGAAGAACTGAGTTATTGGAAAAGACCCTGATGCGGGGAAAGATTGAATGCAGGAGGAGAGGGGGAGGACAGGGGATGACATGGTTGAATGGCAGCACCGACACGATGGACAGGAATCTGAGCAAGCTCCAGGAGTTGGTGATGGACAGGGAAGCCTGGCCCCGCTGGAGTCCATGGTGTCAGAGTCGACTCGACTGAGCCACCGAACTGAAATGAACTGAACCATGAACAATCCCCCTCAGGAGGCGTGGCAATTCCCTCCAGTATCCTTGCTTGGATAATCCCATGGACGCAGAAAAGCCTGGCCGGCAACAGTCCATGGGATTGCAAAGAATCAGACATGACTCAAGCAACTGAGCAGCAACATTAACACCTTAGGTACTTACATTTTAAAATGTTGGCCATATCGAAATTTGATACTGCCAATTGGGACTAGTTACCACAAAAGCGTGAGTGTACTTTTAAATTACCATTTTAAATGGTAATGTTATTTTTAATTACAATTCTGCCAGAAGGCACAAAGATGGAGAGTAGACCAGGGTAGTGGGAGAGGCATCCCCCTTTAAGACTCTGCTCTGAGGGTGCAAGCGGTACCCTGCTGGCTGGGTGGGGTGTGTGCCCACATTTGGTGGAGGCGTGGCCCCCACCTGTTCACTGCCGGTCATTGATCAGGCGCTGTGCTTGCTCTCTGCGCATTTGCCAGCTCAGCGGGCACAGATTCAGGCTTACCACGTTTATAGTTCACGTGAGATCTCATAGTCCACGTGAAACCATATAGCAACATGACACCTGGTCTTCCTGTGCGTGAGGCTTCTTGCGAGTTTCTTGCGTGTATGGAGCTGCTTCTTCAGGTTCTTTTCATGTTGTAAACTTGGCCAAGCAGCTTGTCAGTGCCCTGTGCAGTCCTCCTGGCTTCAGGGAACTGGGTGCCCGTGTGTTTGCTACACCAAACCAGGGGGTCTGTTCAGCTTCTGTCAAGTCTCCAGGCAACTTCTTTTTGGCCTTATGTGGCATGTGTGCGCTTTCCTGACCAAGGATGCAACTGTGCTCTCTGCTTTGGGAGTCCAGAGTCAACGAATGGACCACCAGGAAAGTCCCTCCTGATTACTTTTTGAAGTGAAGTGAAGTCGCTCAGTTGTGTCCGACTCTTTGCGACCCCGGGGACTGTAACCTACCAGGCTTCTCTGTCCATGGGATTCTCCAGGCAAGAATACTGGAGTGGATTGCCATTTCCTTCTCCAGGGGATCTTCCCGACCCAGGGATCGAACCCGTGTATCCCGCATTGGAGGCAGACGCTTTAACCTCTGAGCCACCAGGAGGACCTTTAATGAAGCCCAAGGTGAAACATGGGCTTCCCAGGTGGCGCTGTTGTTAAAGAACCCAGCTGCCAATGCAGGAGCCGCAGGAGAAAGGGGTTTGATCCTTGGGTCGGGAAGATTCCCTAGAGGAGGGCACGGCAACCCTCCCCAGTATTCTTGCCTGAAGAATCCAGTGGACAGAGGAACTTGGCAGGCTGCAGTCCATAAGGTTGCAAAGAGCTGGACCTGGCTGAAGCGACTTAGCAGGAGGGCACAGGTGAAATAGATCTCTTGATTGAATTTATTTCCTATATGCATGAATTCCTCTCAGCATATCTCTCCTCTAAGTGAGGCTGTGTGGAGACCATTTATTAGAGGGTAATAAGAGTATGGCTGGTGCATTCAACTAGCTTGAAATTGTAATTTCAGCTAACTGAATGCAATTCTGTAAAAATGAACTATATATGCCTTTGATTATCAGCCAAATTAGACACATACAGCTAGTGACCTAGCATACTTGCCAATTTAAAACTGATGTTCTAATGTTCTATGAAATTTATGCGAGTCTAAGAACTAAGAATAATATGAGCCTCATAAAAAGTAATTTCATCTAGAATAGGGCCAATATATTTAAAACTAATATCAAGGTTCTCATTATGTTTGTAATTTAAAAAATAGCTCATTAATGACAATTTTAAGCTTAGATGTTGTAATGATGTAACTTTTATAGTAATAGATTTATAATTAAACACACCTTTTTTTCCACTTACTTAGAGTGTGAAATACTTAGACCTAGAATGCATTAATATTGATGTCTTGCTTCATGAAAGAAACTTGTCTGAATTACTGAGTTACCCAAAATTCCCTTGAGAATTTTGAGATTTTTTTTTTCCTCCTATAAAATCTTTGATTTTTTTTAGGAAAAGCCATTTTTTTGAATGTTTATAATGGAATGGCATTGCCCCTGAAAACCAGGTGTGGAAGATATGCTTGCTCTTCAGGGTTCAGTTTAGGTAGGCAAGATCTATTTTGTGTGTGTGTGTACACATGTATAATTTTTTGTTTTTGTTATTTTAATTATTAATTCTATCTATAATTGTTTTATAATTCTTATATATTTTATATCTTGGTTTGATATCTATTTGTAGTCTGCCAGTCTGGCAGGGNTGGGGGCAGGAGGAGAAGGGGACGACCGAGGATGAGATGGCTGGATGGCATCACGGACTCGATGGACGTGAGTCTGAGTGAACTCCGGGGGATGGTGATGGACAGGGTGGCCGGGCCTGCTGCGATTCATGGGGTTGCAAAGAGTCGGACACGACTGAGTGACTGAACTGAACTGAACTGAACTGAACTGATAGAAAAGCAGGTTAATAATTTTAAAATGATAATTTTCTTTGAAACATATAAATGTAAACCTGCATGTTTATAGATCTTCAAATGCCAAATATGATTATTTTGAAAGCATAATTTGAGTTTATATTCATGTCTCTATTTAAACATAGAAATCAACCAGACTTTCAAAAGGCAACATCAACAAAAAAAGGAACTCAAACCAGTAGAATCATTTCATTAATTAAATAGACTTTCCTTCAAAGCAGTAGTTCTCTGTTGTGACTGAGGAGCAAGTATTTTCAACGTTCAAATTAATGTTTATATTATATCACCAATGTCCATTTTATGAACAATATTTAATAGTGAGTCTTTTAAACCAAGAAGTAAAATGATGTATTCTCCTGGTTTTGCTCAGGACAATATTTCCCAAGCATCTGTCTTAAATCAACTTTAGAAATTTTGGTTCTCTAGGTTCTCAAAAATGTTGAATGACTTTTTTTGGCTACCTAAACAAAAGGCCAAAAAAGAAAAAAACTAGGCACAATATACTGTCTTCGATTTAGTAGTTTGATCCATACAAACTTACATATTCTTTCATATAATTTCCTGTGTGTCATTGCCAAAAAAACTGTTTTGTTGATTTGTTTTGTTTTTGGTGATGTCAATTTATTGCAAACCAGATGTAACCTTGAATTTTTAAGTCCAACTGTTCCGAGACTTTATTATCTAGGCATGCAGCCACTACAATGCAGAGTTCTTAAGTAAGTTCTACAGAAGTATTGACTAGCTTTCCACACCAACAAACACATCCACAGTGTTCTATCTGATAGTGTTGAAAGGTAGACTTCCTTTTTTTTCTCTTTGATACACTATTTTCAATTTTCTGACTTCCATTATTCAGATTCTACCGAATTAAGCTATTTCTTTTGTCAAATTTAAGGGTGTTATTAGTTAGTTAATTAATTAATTAATTAATTTAATTCACTGGGAACAGAAACTTTTGGATATAAAAATAGAATGGGATCATCAAATATTTAGCCAATTTTTTGTAACCAAGTAATTTATTGAAGTAAATAGTAATTGCTCATTGGAGATTTTATAAAATATCTGGGGATATGAAATGGTTAAAAGAGCAAATGAGACATAATAATATTTGTCATACAATATTTGCTTGATACTAGGAATAGCACTACTTATCATTCTATGTGCTTTCTAAATATTAATTCCTAAAAACCTACATAAATTTTTGATGTGTCTATGTTTCTGTTATTTTGAAGATAGGAAAATTGAGCACAGTGTAACTAGTTTCTGTTTTCTAGTCGCTTAGTGGTCCAACTCATTTTAGCCTTAAGGACACCAGGCTTCCCTGTCCATCACTAACTCCCAGAGCTTGCTCAAATTCATGTCCAATGAGCCAGTGATACTATCTAACCATCTCATCCTTTGCCACCCACTTCTTTTGCCTTCAGTCTTTCCCAGTATCAGGGCTTTTTCCAAAGAGGCAGCTCTGCCAATCAGGTGGCCAAAGTATTGGAGTATCAGCTTCAGCACCAGTCCTTCCAAAATGTATTCAGGGTTGATTTCATTTCTGATTTGATCTTCTTGACATTCAAGGTACTCTCAAGCTGTCTCTTATACACATCTAGATGTGTATAAGAGACAGGCTTAGTATAATGTCATTAGGCAAATGCCAGTATGTACCTGTTAGAACGACTACAATCCAAAGTAAAAGATGCTTACTCCTTGGAAGGAAAGTTAGTCAACTTTCCTATACAGAATATTAAAAAGCAGACATTACTTTGTCAACAAAGGTCTGTCTAGTCAAGGCTATGGTTTTTCCAGTAGTCATATATGGATGTAAGAGTTGGACTATAAAGAAAGCTGAGCACCGAAGAATTGATGCTTTTGAACTGTGGTGTTGGAGAAGACTCTTGAGAATCCCTTGGACTGCAAGGAGATCCAACCAGTCCATCCTAAAGGAGATCAGTCCTGGGTGTTTACTGGAAGGACTGATGTTGAAGGTGAAACTCCAATACTTTGGCCACCTGATGCAAAGAGCTGACTCATTTGCAAAGACCCTGATTCTGGGAAAGATTGAAGGTGGGAGGAGAAGGGGACGACAGAGGATGAGATGGTTGGATGGCATCGCCAACTCAGTGGACATGATTGGGTCTACTGTGGGAGTTGGTGATGGACAGGGAGGCCTGGCATGCTGCAGTTCACGAGGTTACAAAGAGTGGGACACGAATGAGTGACTGAATTGATCTGAAATCTAACAATACTGAACATTTTTAAGAAACTTTCATTCATTACTGGTGGGATAAAACATAGTTCTCTTATTTTCAGACAATTTTGCAGTTTTTATAAATGAAAACTTAGGTTTTACTATAAGATTCAGCAATCACAATTCAAAGTGTTTACCCAACTTATTACAAAATGTCTGTGCATAAAAGTACGCATATAATTATTCACAGTAGCTTATTCATAATTGCCCCAAATTGGAAACAGTTAAAATTTCCTTCAATAGGTGAAGGAAATACGTGAATAAACTCTGGAACGTTTAAAGAATATAATATTGTAAAGTGATAAAAAATGAGTTATTAAACCACAAAAATGCATGGATGAATCAAAAGTGCATATTTTTAAGTAAGAGGAGATTTTGAAATATCTACATACTCTGTGATTCTCAGCACATACTATTCTGGAAAACACATTTAAAGATATTAGGTCAATGGTTGTCAGGTGTAGGTGTGCACATATAGTGGAGATTGGGATTGTAGAAGGCAAGGGGATGAAGTAGGTGAAGTACAGGGCATTTTATAAGAGCAGTGGATTTTTTTTTTAATACTGTTATGGTGAATACAAAATGTAGATTTGTCAAAATTCATTGAACTTTACAGCACAAAGAATACTCATTCATAAATGAAAAATTTTAAAAATCAATTATGAGGCCAGAGGATCCAGGAATGGAATTTAGGATGTGACAAATGATTTAAATGTACTAAAATTATATGAAACTTTCTTGTGTGTGACCCTAGATGCTCTTCACTTCACTTTTTATGCGTTTCTCTCTGTTTTCCACTATTATCCTTATTTTATGATACTAAGTTCTCATTTTGTGGACATGTTTCTATTTGTAAACATTTTTACTCTGACTTGCAATATGGGTCATTTTGAGTTTTATTGATTTAAATATTTTCCCTAAGACTTTCAGACATTAATTAGTTATGATAAATTTAATACCTTTATAAGCAGATATAGTTTTGGCATTTCCATCATAATATAAAGTAATTTGTAGTTCAAGTGAACAAATGAGTTTGGAAAGAAAAAAAATCTTGGGTCAAGCTTTAAATAATGAAATTTCAAATTTAAACATGTTCAAAAATTTAGAGAATGTTCATGTTCACGTTATGAAACTGCCAAAGTGTTACATATGGCAAGGTCCACAGGATAGAACCAGAATCATTCTGTTTATTCTCAATGCTGAGAACAATAACTATAAACATAATTTATTTTAAATAATAAATGAATAAATTTCTAAGATTTAAATTCCAGATATTGCTCACTTATAGAAAAGCAGAAATAGATGTTTTTCTGGAACTCTCTTGCTTTCTCCATGATCCAGCGGATGTTGGCAATTTGATCTCTGGTTCCTCTGCCTGTTCTAAAACCAGCTTGAACATCAGGGAGTTCACGGTTCACATATTGCTGAAGCCTGGCTTGCAGAATTTTGAGCATTACTTTACTAGANGGCAACATCAACAAAAAAAGGAACTCAAACCAGTAGAATCATTTCATTAATTAAATAGACTTTCCTTCAAAGCAGTAGTTCTCTGTTGTGACTGAGGAGCAAGTATTTTCAACGTTCAAATTAATGTTTATATTATATCACCAATGTCCATTTTATGAACAATATTTAATAGTGAGTCTTTTAAACCAAGAAGTAAAATGATGTATTCTCCTGGTTTTGCTCAGGACAATATTTCCCAAGCATCTGTCTTAAATCAACTTTAGAAATTTTGGTTCTCTAGGTTCTCAAAAATGTTGAATGACTTTTTTTGGCTACCTAAACAAAAGGCCAAAAAAGAAAAAAACTAGGCACAATATACTGTCTTCGATTTAGTAGTTTGATCCATACAAACTTACATATTCTTTCATATAATTTCCTGTGTGTCATTGCCAAAAAAACTGTTTTGTTGATTTGTTTTGTTTTTGGTGATGTCAATTTATTGCAAACCAGATGTAACCTTGAATTTTTAAGTCCAACTGTTCCGAGACTTTATTATCTAGGCATGCAGCCACTACAATGCAGAGTTCTTAAGTAAGTTCTACAGAAGTATTGACTAGCTTTCCACACCAACAAACACATCCACAGTGTTCTATCTGATAGTGTTGAAAGGTAGACTTCCTTTTTTTTCTCTTTGATACACTATTTTCAATTTTCTGACTTCCATTATTCAGATTCTACCGAATTAAGCTATTTCTTTTGTCAAATTTAAGGGTGTTATTAGTTAGTTAATTAATTAATTAATTAATTTAATTCACTGGGAACAGAAACTTTTGGATATAAAAATAGAATGGGATCATCAAATATTTAGCCAATTTTTTGTAACCAAGTAATTTATTGAAGTAAATAGTAATTGCTCATTGGAGATTTTATAAAATATCTGGGGATATGAAATGGTTAAAAGAGCAAATGAGACATAATAATATTTGTCATACAATATTTGCTTGATACTAGGAATAGCACTACTTATCATTCTATGTGCTTTCTAAATATTAATTCCTAAAAACCTACATAAATTTTTGATGTGTCTATGTTTCTGTTATTTTGAAGATAGGAAAATTGAGCACAGTGTAACTAGTTTCTGTTTTCTAGTCGCTTAGTGGTCCAACTCATTTTAGCCTTAAGGACACCAGGCTTCCCTGTCCATCACTAACTCCCAGAGCTTGCTCAAATTCATGTCCAATGAGCCGGTGATACTATCTAACCATCTCATCCTTTGCCACCCACTTCTTTTGCCTTCAGTCTTTCCCAGTATCAGGGCTTTTTCCAAAGAGGCAGCTCTGCCAATCAGGTGGCCAAAGTATTGGAGTATCAGCTTCAGCACCAGTCCTTCCAAAATGTATTCAGGGTTGATTTCATTTCTGATTTGATCTTCTTGACATTCAAGGTACTCTCAAGAGTCTTTTCCCACACCACAATTTGAAAGCTTTAATTCTTCAGTTCTCAGTCTTCTGTATGGTCCAACTCTCACATCTGTACATGACCACTGGAAAAACTATAGCTTTGACTATATGGACCTTTGTTGGCAAAGTGATTTATTTGCCTTTTTTTTTTTTTTTTNTCAAGAGTCTTTTCCCACACCATAATTTGAAAGCTTTAATTCTTCAGTTCTCAGTCTTCTGTATGGTCCAACTCTCACATCTGTACATGACCACTGGAAAAACTATAGCTTTGACTATATGGACCTTTGTTGGCAAAGTGATTTATTTGCCTTTTTTTTTTTTTTTTTACTACTCCGTCTATTTTTGTCACAGCTTTCCTTCCAGAGAGCATACATCTTTTAATTTCAAGGTTGCAGTCACCATCCATAGTGATTTTGGTATAACTTGCCTTGTATCAAACTGAGAGTAATTCACAGAGCAAAGCTTTAAATCTAGATAATGCTTTTCCAGAGATGATGCTCTAACCACTCCATTGTATTGTTCTTCCACAATGAACAAGCCATTAGCTGACTTTGCAAAAACAAACAAACAAGAAATATGCAGCTGCTGTTCCTTTATAGTGAACTCAAAAACACTGTCATGAAAATATTCAATATAAAATGCTACTCAACATAACATTCATATGAAGAAGTCAGCCAATATTTATGGATTTTGAAGATGTAATTTACTGAGTGTAGTTAATAAGTAAAGATTTTTAAGGATTTGGGGAGAAGGGAATAAAAAATTGGGACGGAAGTTATGACTTGGCACCAAAACCATGTACAAATCAATTTATGACCTTGACAAAATTAAAACTTCTTTGATCATCACTTTGTTCTTAGGGATAAACCCATTAAAATCAAATAAAAAGGCATCAAATCCAGCTGTCAACATTATTTGCATGCTTCTAATTATGAGCAGAGGAATTATTGTAATAAATGTAACCCTTTTTATAATGATCCAGACTGTAACTAAAATGTCATCTGATTCTTATGTAAAAAATACATGTATACATAGTTCCATGAAATTAGATAGTAAGCCTAGTTTTTCAAATATTAAAAAAAATTAATTCAAATTTGACTAGAGAGGGAACAAAAATTTAGGAAACTGGACAATTTTTCATTGTTAAAATGATACAAACTTAATTATATTCTTATTTGCATTAATGGCTGGTGGGTTTCAGTTTGGACATTAACTTTAGATATCACTTTAGCATTTATTCTGGAACAGGTAAATTTCCTAGATCAGGCATAAAATATTTACCAGTTTCAGTTTAAAAATACAGGTACCATTTGTTTAAACATCGCTTGTGCTGATTTTTTCATTACTTTATTTTCCATTCACACTATGAATAATTAAACACCATGGATCTTCTCTAAATCTGGACATACGTAAAACTTGAAAACTTCAATAGTTTTTAAATAAGTGTATCTCCTTTGGGGACCAGTAATATTCCCAAAGAATTATTTAAAATAAAAGTAGTTTCTGAAGGCAAAGGCACCATGTGTATTTACAATGAACTTCCCATTTAATTATAATGTGACTCACTATAAAATATGATATTAACATGTCAAGTCAATTTCATGCTTTTCTCTTCTCAGGCTATTTAGCACAACAAATTTCACACTAATCAGCTTGAGTATTTAATGTCAAAGATAGGAATTTCACATTGCTGCATATCTTATGAAACATATATAAGTGTATATGTATTTATGGTAAATGTGTTAATGCATTGAAGTTGAAATTAATGTTTAAACATAATTTGATATTTGCTGTAATTGAGTTAAAAGGAAAATAGGATACTCATACTATTAAAGTATACCAGTAAATAGAAAATATAAGACATAATTCATAGAAAAACTAGAAAAGAGATTTAAATANGCTGCATATCTTATGAAACATATATAAGTGTATATGTATTTATGGTAAATGTGTTAATGCATTGAAGTTGAAATTAATGTTTAAACATAATTTGATATTTGCTGTAATTGAGTTAAAAGGAAAATAGGATACTCATACTATTAAAGTATACCAGTAAATAGAAAATATAAGACATAATTCATAGAAAAACTAGAAAAGAGATTTAAATACCAAAATCTCAAAAATGTTACTTTCATGTGTTATGATGATTAATGACTATTACTTGTTCTTTTTGCATATGGTATTTTATTTTCTCTACAATGTGACTACATTATCATTTAATTTGATACACATTAAAAACTTGTGCGCTATATTTCAATTATGTAAAGCTAATTAATAACATAGAGTATGGATTTTTTAAATTCACAGAATATTATTTGAGACTGGTCCTGTTTCTTCATCCGACAGGCTAAGACTCTACTATTAAACCCCTCCACCTTCAGGGCAAAATGTGACTGTCTAACAAAAACTGACAGACTCTATTGGGAGTGCATACTTGTTTGAGGGAGGGGAGACATGGATCTCTACATGAAACTTCCACATCCTTGGCTTTTAACTTGTGACCATGGATAGTACACACAACTTCAAATGAGGGCACACGTCAAAAGCTCACAGTTTTTCTGGCTTGGGGAATGGCAGGAGCCTCGCATGATACTTAAGAGAGTAGGGAAAATAAGAGAAAAAATAGGTGAAGATATACAAACTGTGTTCACCCACACCTTTATCTAACCCTGTAGTCATGTATTTTTCCAACAGACCCAAGCAGTTCCAACTAAGGATAACATTTATGCTTAACAGAGAAAAGAGTACATTGTTAAACCAGGTGCAGAAAATTACATGTTGAAAGAATATTCACTGAATAAAATATAACAACAATAATAAATATCTGCAACTAAAAAGAAGAAATGATGTTTATGCAAAATATCTAATATAAAATCCAAAACTGCTCAAGATACAAAGAGTCAAGAGTACAGATCATATACACATTTATGCTTAACAGAGAAAAGAGTACATTGTTAAACCAGGTGCAGAAAATTACATGTTGAAAGAATATTCACTGAATAAAATATAACAACAATAATAAATATCTGCAACTAAAAAGAAGAAATGATGTTTATGCAAAATATCTAATATAAAATCCAAAACTGCTCAAGATACAAAGAGTCAAGAGTACAGATCATATACCAAGATAAAGTGAAGAGCAATCAAGACTGGCCATATGAAGAATTACCCATTAGAACTAAGAGATTCAAGTGGTTGTTAGAACTGTATTCAGTTAATAAAACATATATATATATATTTAAGAACATATATTTTTAATGCATGAGATCTCAGTAAAAAAGAAGGAAGTTTCAAGAAAGAAACAATGAAAAGAATTGAACAGATTCTTGAGCTGGAAATTGAAATTTTTGAAAAATATATTCCCTGGATGGACTTAGTGAAGTACACATGACAAAGGAAAGTGTAAACTGAACATGTATTAACAGACATAATCTAAGGTGAAGAATATAGATAGAAACAATGAAAATATTAACAGAGTATCAGATGATATCAGAAGATCAGGCATATTCATAACTGGAAAAACAAAGGGGAAGACAGTAAGAATGTGGAAAAATTGGAAAACAAAAGTAGTCATAATTTCTCCAGATTTGTTGACAGAAAGTTACAAACACAAGATTAACATCAAGCAGAATAAATACAAATAAGTTTCGGGCTGAGATACATCATATTTACAGTGTTGAAGGCCAAAAATATATAATAAAGCTTGGAAGAAGCAAGAGAAAAACCAATATTACATACAGGGCAACAATGATCCAGTTAATGGCTAACATATTAAAAAAGAAAACATAGAGCCAGAGAGAGTGGAAAAAAAAAAAACTTCAAAAAACAAAAATGAACAAGAAAAACATCCATAAAAAATGTCTTTCATGAATGAAGGTGAAATAGATAAAAGAAAAGTAAGAGAATTAATCAGGAGCAGACCTCCACTATTGGTAAGGTAAGGAAATTCTTCACAGTCGTATGTAATGACATGAAAACTCATATCTTTGGAAAAGAATGAAAAACATCAGAAATGATAAATATCTGAATTAGTACAAAAATACATATTTTTGACTTTTCTCCATTGACTTATGTATTAACTATATTTATTTAAGAGGAATAATTATAATATTGAGTATTGTACAATTTATATTGTGTATAGATCTACCATAAATAATTCTAACATTGGATGAGATGTGAGAAATGACAAGTAACATTAGAATATATTTTGAACTAAATATGTCAAGATATTTAAGAAGTAGCAAATACATGTGTGGGTGAAAATATATAGTTATGAAAACTTTTACTAGAAACAAAGGTTTCTATACACATCCAACATAATAATTTAACATAAAAATGACATTAAAAAAGAAACAGATTGGAGAAAAATGCAAAGTTGGGATAGAAATAAATGAAATAGAAAATCAATAGAAAATAAAATAACACCAAAAACTCATTTTTTTGTGAAAAAATAATAAAAATAACCATAAATCTTTTCAGACTTGCAAGATAAAAGGAAAGACACAAATTGCCATAATCAGAAATGACATAGGGGACATTACTACAGACTTCTCAGAAAATAAAGTAATTTAAAGGTATTTGTGAAGTATTTTATGCCAATGAATTTGACAACTTTGATGAATTAGAAGTTGAAGAAAAAAATCAAGATTTACTTATCATCTACCTGGAGGGAGGGAAATAAAACAATTGTATACCATACAAACAATTATATTTAAAATTAAAAGCATTTCTACAAAGAAAACTCTAGGCCTATATGTCTTAATTATTTTTGTCAGAAACGTCTTAGGAAAAATAATATTATTTCACAATCTTTTAGAATTTAGTGAAGTCTCTTACGCTAACTGCAAAATCAGTCATGATAAGAATATAAAGTATACACTACTATTTCATGTTAATATGGAGACAAAATTGAATCCATCAGTGTATAATAATGATAATACATTATAATAAAATGGGAGTTTATCTCAGGAATTGAAGATATAGTAACATCTTTAAATCAGTAAGTGTGATGTAGCATCTAATTACAGTAGTATTCAACTTTATGATGGTTTAGGCTGCACAGAGAATTTATTGTTGGGTTTTAGTATTTTGGACAGCTTATGTACATCTAATCTTGATTGAAACTAGTTATTTATAGTCATCAGTCTCTACACACGGGTAAATGAAACAAAGTTTTAACTTATGAGTTCATGCATAATAATTGCTTCATCTTATAATATTTTTTTAAATGACAATTTGAGGCAAACATTTTGCAAATAGAAATGGTTCCAATGAGTAAAAAGTATAATAATGAAATTCAGAATATCCATAATAAACATCAGTTCAGTTCAGTCGCTCAGTTGTGTCCGACTCTTTGCGACCCCATGAATCACAGCCCACCAGGCCTCCCTGTCCATCACCATCTCCTGGAGTTCACTCAGACTCACGTCCATCAAGTCCATGATGCCATCCAGCCATCTCATCCTCGGTCGTCCCCTTCTCCTCCCATCCCCAATCCCTCCCAGCATCAGAGTCTTTTCCAGTGAGTCAACCCTTCTCATGAGGTGGCCAAAGTACTGGAGTTTCAGCTTTAGCATCA
>SJYX01024562.1:72919-94524 GCA_006410675.1 Oreotragus oreotragus
CATGAATCACAGCACGCCAGGCCTCCCTGTCCATCACCAACTCCCGGAGTTCACTCAGATTCACGTCCCATTACTTCATGGCAAATAGATGGGGAAACAGTGGAAGCTGTGAGAGACCATTTTCTTGGACTCCAAAATCACTGCAGTTGGTGACTGCAGCCATGAAATTGAAAGACACTTGCTCCTTGGAAGAAAAGCTATGACCAATCTAGATAGCATATTAAAACGCAGAGATATTACTTTGACAACAAAGGTCTGTGTAGTCAAAGCTGTGGTTTTTCCAGTAGCCATGTGTGGGTGTGAGAGTTGGACCAAAAAGAAAGCTGAGCACCAAAGAATTGATGCTTTTGAACTGTGGTGTTGGAGAAAGCTCTTGAAGAGTCTCTTGGAGACTCTCTGCAAGGAGATCCAACCAGTCAATCCTAAAGGAAATCAGTCCTGAATATTCATTGGAAGGACATGCTGAAGCTGAAGCTTCAATACTTTGACCACTTGATGCAAAGAACTGACTGATTGGAAAAGACTGTGATGCTAGGAAAGATTGAAGGCAGGAGGAGAAGAGGACGACAGAGCATGAGATAGTTGGATGGCATCACCAACTAGTTGGACATGCATTTGTGAAAGCTCTGGGAGTTGCTGATGGACAGGAAATACAGATGTGCTTCAGTCTATGGGGCCACAAAGAGTCAGACATGACTGAGTTACTGCACTGAACTGAACTGATGTGACTATACTAGGACACATAAAATATAATCAAATATATAAAGTCAAAAAATAAAATCACATTTATTTTAGTATTAAAACATTAACTATTTCCAAATTAAAATATCACCTGATAGAGTATATCTTATATTTCAATCTCCAGCTGAATCTCTCTCTATTGAAAAAAAGCACAAAATTTTATCACCCCATGTCCTACATGTTCTATTGCTAATATTGTTCAAATGTGGTTATTGTTTTTTTATTTTCCTTTTTTATTTATTTTTTCTTCTTTGGAATGTATCATTTCTACTGACAAATCTGGTCTTATTCTTACCTTTTGATTTCTTTACTTATTGTAGGGGAATCAGAAAACTCTCATTCTGCTGTCGTTTTCTTTAGATTATTTATCAGTAATTTTACCATCACAAGCCTTGATGTCATGTTTCTTGTGGTTATCTTGCTTGGTCTTTTACTAAGCCCTCTGGAATTCTAGGTTTACAGTTTTTATGAAATTGAGATTGTCATTAATTAGTCACATATTTCGGAGAAGGCAATGGCAACCCACTCCAGTACTCTTGCCTGGAAAATCCCATGGACGATTAGCCTGGAAGGCTGCAGTCCATGAGGTCGCTGAGGGTCGGACACGACTGAGCGACTTCGCTTTCACTTTTCACTTTCCTGCACTGGAGAAGGAAATGGTAACCCACTCCAGTGTTCTAGCCTGGAGAATCCCTGGGACGGGGGAGCCTGGTGGGCTGCCATCTATGGGGTCGCACAGAGTCGGACACGACTGAAGTGACTTAGCAGTTAGCAGCAGTCACATATTTTCTTACTCCTTTTTTTCTGCCGCTCCAGTATATGTACTTCTCTACGATTGCTGAGACTTCTTTTCTTGATTATTGTTTTCATGTACACTTCAGTTTGTATAGTGCTTTCATTCCTTTTGCAATGCTTAATCTTGTGTTATGCCAATTATTTTTAAAAAATCATATATATTTAAATTTCACCTATGCAATTTAAATTTTTATGTCATCCACTTATCTCCACATTTTGTTCATATTTTCTCTTAAATCTTTCAGCTATGTATAATATGCCTTTAAAAAACTTTGTCAGAAAAATTATTTCCTGTCATTTCTAGATCTGTCTTTTCCTAATGATGGCTGGTTCTAGTCCCTGGATGAGGTTCTTTTTCAGTTTCTTTGCATGCTGAGTAATCTTTGACTTACTGAGTATAAAGGTAGTTTCACTGTTGAATATTGGATTTTGTTATCTTCCTTTAATGAAATGTTTGAATTTGTTTTGAAGTAGGTATGCAAGAAACTTGCATATCAGCATTATTTTCAATTCCTTTTGAAAAGTTTTCTTAAGGTGGCACTTTATTGTCCTATAAAGCTACTTTAGCTCAATTATTGTTGCAAGAACATTCTGGAGTTTCTACTGAATACCCTGTATATTAAATCAGGACTTGACTTTGGCTGGTTGGAATTTGAATTTTGATTGTACCTGAAATCTAAATTGCTTAGTTTATATGTATACAAAGTTTAATACTGTTTTACTGAGCCCGTGATCAGTTCGTATTTAGCAAAAGCCCTAGGTTATCTCATGACTATTTCCAGAGCTATGTTCCTGTCATAATTTCCTCCTGTTGATTCTCTGCTCCACCAATTCCAGCTAACTAAGCCTTAACACATTCTGTTCCTTTCCTTGTTAACTCAGTAACACTACTATGCTTTTCTTGGATTCTCTTTTCTTATACTTAATTCTGGAAGATGCCTCCAGAGAATAGAGGTATTCATTGTGCATAGCTCATTCGCCTCCTTCTTCCTTGCATCACATTCACTTACTACCTGTGGTCCAAGTAGAAAATAACAGTTTCATGTATCTCATCCAATTTTATAGTGAAGAAAATAATTAGTGAAAGTGACAACAATATTGCCAGAACTGAAACTAAGAATTTTGTTTTTAAACTTTTCTTTTTCATATAAGCATTTAAACCTATAAATTTACTTTTCCCTGGTTAACTCTATCTCACAAATTTTGATATACTATGTTTTAATGCCATTCAATTTACAGTATACATCTAATGTGAGTTCTTCTTTGAACTCTAGTTATTTCAGTGTATGTTGTCTTCCTAAAATTTGAGAGCTTTGAAAAATACCTTAATGTTACTAGATTGAATCATCTCTGATAAATAATATGCTTTGCATAAATTAAATATTGTAAAAGTTGTATGTATGAATTTTTAAGCTATTATAAATGATCTGTCTTGGTGAAAGTTCTATGTGCTCATTCTGAATTTGTTATATGTACTGTTATCCTGTCAACTATATAAAAATCATATGATATTGGCACTAATGGTAAAGAACCCACCTGCCAATGTAGGAGACATAAGAAATGCAGGGTTGATCCCTGGGTTAGGAAGAGCTCTTGGAGGAGGGCATGACAACCCACTCTAGTTTTCTTGCTTGGAGAATCCCATGGACAGCGAGTCTGGTGGGCTACAGTCCATAGGGTTATGCAGAGTCACACCTGACTGAAACAACTTAGCACATAAAATAGTTAATAATTTATTCATTTAATCTCAGTGTTATCAAAAGTCTATAATTTTGTCTATCTCTCTTTTCAATTTGCTTAGCTTTGTTTTGTGTATTTTTAACATTTTAGCACTTGTTTCCTGTCAGGCCCATAACATTTGCATCTGATTAACCTCATGTTTTGCCATTTGCATTCAAAACCAAACCCTTAGCCAGAGATCCATCAGGTGCTGCCACACAGACCTGTAAAGCCTTTATTTATGAGTTTTTTTTTTTTTACTCCTGGTCAGTCTCACGTATTCCAGTAGTGTTAAAACTCCCACACTCTGATATCTGATTCTTCAGTTAAAATCAAACAAACAAAAAACAGTGCTGTACTTGTACCCCACTTCCCTCTACTGCAGTTGGAAAATTGTCCCAGATAGATGCTAAACTGTCTTAAGGCACTTATTTCAGAGATGTGTCTTGTATTAACAGCCAATGTCTAGGAACTGTGGTGTCATATAATTATTATAATTATCTGTGTAAAAAGGTTATCATTGAATCATGTAACTTACTCTGTCATGACCTAAGTCAAATTTCTATTTTATTATTTGATGTTGAACAATTGTGCCCGATATTAACAAATTTCAATTCTTTCAATTTGAAGATAAATTCTTTTTGTTAAAAAACAATTTCTCCATTTAGAAATGAAAATCTGTTCAATTCCAAGTTTCCTAAAACAGTATAATCTCTTTTTCATTTATTGATTTGTATTAACTTTTATATCTACAAACTTCTCTCTTTTTTCTCTAAATTTATAAGGCAATTTGAACTATATTCTCCATGTTACTAGTTTGATTTTAAGCTATATTTGGTTAAATTTTTGCTGTTTATATTTTCTTTAACAATTCTATATTGATACCCTTTGGATGCCTTTTTTAATGCTTGAAATCTTCATTGAATCTCTATTCAGTTGTCAACATTCATGTTTTACTTTATTTGTTATTTAAAACTTTTTATGGTGAAGAAGAACACTGTAAAAGAAGTGCAGTGTATAAGAAGAACACTGCATTATTGTGTGTGTGTGTGTATGTATTCACATCATATGCTGATGTCTCTTATCCTCAGTAGTTTATTGTTTACCATATTTGTCTTTACTTTTAGTAATATTTAAAAAGAAAGTCTCTCTCTTGATTTCCATTGATCTAAAGTTGGAGAATTCCTATAGAACACATGTCTCTCATATCTAAAATTTGTTATTTCTACTTTCAGCTGTTTATTTGAAGCAGAGTACTGAATTTCTGTTTTTTTTTTTTGTCTGGCAGCACAGAATCAAATTCATTAGATTCTCGGTATATAAATATGTATGATGTAGGAGAAAATATGTGAAGTCATTTTGTTGGATATGAATATTATTCTCTTTTATGTAGTTTTGTTTAAATTCCTATACCAGGTTTTCATTCCATCTATTCAGAGATATTTTTTATCTCTATTTATTTAGATTATTTTCCTCCTTACTGGGAATCCCTGGTATCTTTGATTTAGAAATACTGTCAGTTTCAATGAATTATTTTTCCTTTGTCATTAAATCTCTCCCTAAAATCTACACCTCATTTAAAAGTGCAGCACATACATGATGACTAACACCTTGGTTTGGGGCCATTGTTTATTAAGCCATAATGGTGTGAGGAAATGACAGCATTCTTTTTCCTCAGGCTACCTAATGACCTGTCTCTTATACACATCTAGATGTGTATAAGAGACAGGTATAATATGCCTTTAAAAAACTTTGTCAGAAAAATTATTTCCTGTCATTTCTAGATCTGTCTTTTCCTAATGATGGCTGGTTCTAGTCCCTGGATGAGGTTCTTTTTCAGTTTCTTTGCATGCTGAGTAATCTTTGACTTACTGAGTATAAAGGTAGTTTCACTGTTGAATATTGGATTTTGTTATCTTCCTTTAACGAAATGTTTGAATTTGTTTTGAAGTAGGTATGCAAGAAACTTGCATATCAGCATTATTTTCAATTCCTTTTGAAAAGTTTTCTTAAGGTGGCACTTTATTGTCCTATAAAGCTACTTTAGCTCAATTATTGTTGCAAGAACATTCTGGAGTTTCTACTGAATACCCTGTATATTAAATCAGGACTTGACTTTGGCTGGTTGGAATTTGAATTTTGATTGTACCTGAAATCTAAATTGCTTAGTTTATATGTATACAAAGTTTAATACTGTTTTACTGAGCCCGTGATCAGTTCGTATTTAGCAAAAGCCCTAGGTTATCTCATGACTATTTCCAGAGCTATGTTCCTGTCATAATTTCCTCCTGTTGATTCTCTGCTCCACCAATTCCAGCTAACTAAGCCTTAACACATTCTGTTCCTTTCCTTGTTAACTCAGTAACACTACTATGCTTTTCTTGGATTCTCTTTTCTTATACTTAATTCTGGAAGATGCCTCCAGAGAATAGAGGTATTCATTGTGCATAGCTCATTCGCCTCCTTCTTCCTTGCATCACATTCACTTACTACCTGTGGTCCAAGTAGAAAATAACAGTTTCATGTATCTCATCCAATTTTATAGTGAAGAAAATAATTAGTGAAAGTGACAGCAATATTGCCAGAACTGAAACTAAGAATTTTGTTTTTAAACTTTTCTTTTTCATATAAGCATTTAAACCTATAAATTTACTTTTCCCTGGTTAACTCTATCTCACAAATTTTGATATACTATGTTTTAATGCCATTCAATTTACAGTATACATCTAATGTGAGTTCTTCTTTGAACTCTAGTTATTTCAGTGTATGTTGTCTTCCTAAAATTTGAGAGCTTTGAAAAATACCTTAATGTTACTAGATTGAATCATCTCTGATAAATAATATGCTTTGCATAAATTAAATATTGTAAAAGTTGTATGTATGAATTTTTATGCTATTATAAATGATCTGTCTTGGTGAAAGTTCTATGTGCTCATTCTGAATTTGTTATATGTACTGTTATCCTGTCAACTATATAAAAATCATATGATATTGGCACTAATGGTAAAGAACCCACCTGCCAATGTAGGAGACATAAGAAATGCAGGGTTGATCCCTGGGTTAGGAAGAGCTCTTGGAGGAGGGCATGACAACCCACTCTAGTTTTCTTGCTTGGAGAATCCCATGGACAGCGAGTCTGGTGGGCTACAGTCCATAGGGTTATGCAGAGTCACACCTGACTGAAACAACTTAGCACATAAAATAGTTAATAATTTATTCATTTAATCTCAGTGTTATCAAAAGTCTATAATTTTGTCTATCTCTCTTTTCAATTTGCTTAGCTTTGTTTTGTGTATTTTTAACATTTTAGCACTTGTTTCCTGTCAGGCCCATAATATTTGCATCTGATTAACCTCATGTTTTGCCATTTGCATTCAAAACCAAACCCTTAGCCAGAGATCCATCAGGTGCTGCCACACAGACCTGTAAAGCCTTTATTTATGAGTTTTTTTTTTTTTTACTCCTGGTCAGTCTCACGTATTCCAGTAGTGTTAAAACTCCCACACTCTGATATCTGATTCTTCAGTTAAAATCAAACAAACAAAAAACAGTGCTGTACTTGTACCCCACTTCCCTCTACTGCAGTTGGAAAATTGTCCCAGATAGATGCTAAACTGTCTTAAGGCACTTATTTCAGAGATGTGTCTTGTATTAACAGCCAATGTCTAGGAACTGTGGTGTCATATAATTATTATAATTATCTGTGTAAAAAGGTTATCATTGAATCATGTAACTTACTCTGTCACGACCTAAGTCAAATTTCTATTTTATTATTTGATGTTGAACAATTGTGCCTGATATTAACAAATTTCATCAATTCTTTCAATTTGAAGATAAATTCTTTTTGTTAAAAAACAATTTCTCCATTTAGAAATGAAAATCTGTTCAATTCCAAGTTTCCTAAAACAGTATAATCTCTTTTTCATTTATTGATTTGTATTAACTTTTATATCTACAAACTTCTCTCTTTTTTCTCTAAATTTATAAGGCAATTTGAACTATATTCTCCATGTTACTAGTTTGATTTTAAGCTATATTTGGTTAAATTTTTGCTGTTTATATTTTCTTTAACAATTCTATATTGATACCCTTTGGATGCCTTTTTTAATGCTTGAAATCTTCATTGAATCTCTATTCAGTTGTCAACATTCATGTTTTACTTTATTTGTTATTTAAAACTTTTTATGGTGAAGAAGAACACTGTAAAAGAAGTGCAGTGTATAAGAAGAACACTGCATTATTGTGTGTGTGTGTGTATGTATTCACATCATATGCTGATGTCTCTTATCCTCAGTAGTTTATTGTTTACCATATTTGTCTTTACTTTTAGTAATATTTAAAAAGAAAGTCTCTCTCTTGATTTCCATTGATCTAAAGTTGGAGAATTCCTATAGAACACATGTCTCTCATATCTAAAATTTGTTATTTCTACTTTCAGCTGTTTATTTGAAGCAGAGTACTGAATTTCTGTTTTTTTTTTTTGTCTGGCAGCACAGAATCAAATTCATTAGATTCTCGGTATATAAATATGTATGATGTAGGAGAAAATATGTGAAGTCATTTTGTTGGATATGAATATTATTCTCTTTTATGTAGTTTTGTTTAAATTCCTATACCAGGTTTTCATTCCATCTATTCAGAGATATTTTTTATCTCTATTTATTTAGATTATTTTCCTCCTTACTGGGAATCCCTGGTATCTTTGATTTAGAAATACTGTCAGTTTCAATGAATTATTTTTCCTTTGTCATTAAATCTCTCCCTAAAATCTACACCTCATTTAAAAGTGCAGCACATACATGATGACTAACACCTTGGTTTGGGGCCATTGTTTATTAAGCCATAATGGTGTGAGGAAATGACAGCATTCTTTTTCCTCAGGCTACCTAATGACCTGTCTCTTATACACATCTAGATGTGTATAAGAGACAGGTATAATATGCCTTTAAAAAACTTTGTCAGAAAAATTATTTCCTGTCATTTCTAGATCTGTCTTTTCCTAATGATGGCTGGTTCTAGTCCCTGGATGAGGTTCTTTTTCAGTTTCTTTGCATGCTGAGTAATCTTTGACTTACTGAGTATAAAGGTAGTTTCACTGTTGAATATTGGATTTTGTTATCTTCCTTTAACGAAATGTTTGAATTTGTTTTGAAGTAGGTATGCAAGAAACTTGCATATCAGCATTATTTTCAATTCCTTTTGAAAAGTTTTCTTAAGGTGGCACTTTATTGTCCTATAAAGCTACTTTAGCTCAATTATTGTTGCAAGAACATTCTGGAGTTTCTACTGAATACCCTGTATATTAAATCAGGACTTGACTTTGGCTGGTTGGAATTTGAATTTTGATTGTACCTGAAATCTAAATTGCTTAGTTTATATGTATACAAAGTTTAATACTGTTTTACTGAGCCCGTGATCAGTTCGTATTTAGCAAAAGCCCTAGGTTATCTCATGACTATTTCCAGAGCTATGTTCCTGTCATAATTTCCTCCTGTTGATTCTCTGCTCCACCAATTCCAGCTAACTAAGCCTTAACACATTCTGTTCCTTTCCTTGTTAACTCAGTAACACTACTATGCTTTTCTTGGATTCTCTTTTCTTATACTTAATTCTGGAAGATGCCTCCAGAGAATAGAGGTATTCATTGTGCATAGCTCATTCGCCTCCTTCTTCCTTGCATCACATTCACTTACTACCTGTGGTCCAAGTAGAAAATAACAGTTTCATGTATCTCATCCAATTTTATAGTGAAGAAAATAATTAGTGAAAGTGACAGCAATATTGCCAGAACTGAAACTAAGAATTTTGTTTTTAAACTTTTCTTTTTCATATAAGCATTTAAACCTATAAATTTACTTTTCCCTGGTTAACTCTATCTCACAAATTTTGATATACTATGTTTTAATGCCATTCAATTTACAGTATACATCTAATGTGAGTTCTTCTTTGAACTCTAGTTATTTCAGTGTATGTTGTCTTCCTAAAATTTGAGAGCTTTGAAAAATACCTTAATGTTACTAGATTGAATCATCTCTGATAAATAATATGCTTTGCATAAATTAAATATTGTAAAAGTTGTATGTATGAATTTTTATGCTATTATAAATGATCTGTCTTGGTGAAAGTTCTATGTGCTCATTCTGAATTTGTTATATGTACTGTTATCCTGTCAACTATATAAAAATCATATGATATTGGCACTAATGGTAAAGAACCCACCTGCCAATGTAGGAGACATAAGAAATGCAGGGTTGATCCCTGGGTTAGGAAGAGCTCTTGGAGGAGGGCATGACAACCCACTCTAGTTTTCTTGCTTGGAGAATCCCATGGACAGCGAGTCTGGTGGGCTACAGTCCATAGGGTTATGCAGAGTCACACCTGACTGAAACAACTTAGCACATAAAATAGTTAATAATTTATTCATTTAATCTCAGTGTTATCAAAAGTCTATAATTTTGTCTATCTCTCTTTTCAATTTGCTTAGCTTTGTTTTGTGTATTTTTAACATTTTAGCACTTGTTTCCTGTCAGGCCCATAATATTTGCATCTGATTAACCTCATGTTTTGCCATTTGCATTCAAAACCAAACCCTTAGCCAGAGATCCATCAGGTGCTGCCACACAGACCTGTAAAGCCTTTATTTATGAGTTTTTTTTTTTTTTACTCCTGGTCAGTCTCACGTATTCCAGTAGTGTTAAAACTCCCACACTCTGATATCTGATTCTTCAGTTAAAATCAAACAAACAAAAAACAGTGCTGTACTTGTACCCCACTTCCCTCTACTGCAGTTGGAAAATTGTCCCAGATAGATGCTAAACTGTCTTAAGGCACTTATTTCAGAGATGTGTCTTGTATTAACAGCCAATGTCTAGGAACTGTGGTGTCATATAATTATTATAATTATCTGTGTAAAAAGGTTATCATTGAATCATGTAACTTACTCTGTCACGACCTAAGTCAAATTTCTATTTTATTATTTGATGTTGAACAATTGTGCCTGATATTAACAAATTTCATCAATTCTTTCAATTTGAAGATAAATTCTTTTTGTTAAAAAACAATTTCTCCATTTAGAAATGAAAATCTGTTCAATTCCAAGTTTCCTAAAACAGTATAATCTCTTTTTCATTTATTGATTTGTATTAACTTTTATATCTACAAACTTCTCTCTTTTTTCTCTAAATTTATAAGGCAATTTGAACTATATTCTCCATGTTACTAGTTTGATTTTAAGCTATATTTGGTTAAATTTTTGCTGTTTATATTTTCTTTAACAATTCTATATTGATACCCTTTGGATGCCTTTTTTAATGCTTGAAATCTTCATTGAATCTCTATTCAGTTGTCAACATTCATGTTTTACTTTATTTGTTATTTAAAACTTTTTATGGTGAAGAAGAACACTGTAAAAGAAGTGCAGTGTATAAGAAGAACACTGCATTATTGTGTGTGTGTGTGTATGTATTCACATCATATGCTGATGTCTCTTATCCTCAGTAGTTTATTGTTTACCATATTTGTCTTTACTTTTAGTAATATTTAAAAAGAAAGTCTCTCTCTTGATTTCCATTGATCTAAAGTTGGAGAATTCCTATAGAACACATGTCTCTCATATCTAAAATTTGTTATTTCTACTTTCAGCTGTTTATTTGAAGCAGAGTACTGAATTTCTGTTTTTTTTTTTTGTCTGGCAGCACAGAATCAAATTCATTAGATTCTCGGTATATAAATATGTATGATGTAGGAGAAAATATGTGAAGTCATTTTGTTGGATATGAATATTATTCTCTTTTATGTAGTTTTGTTTAAATTCCTATACCAGGTTTTCATTCCATCTATTCAGAGATATTTTTTATCTCTATTTATTTAGATTATTTTCCTCCTTACTGGGAATCCCTGGTATCTTTGATTTAGAAATACTGTCAGTTTCAATGAATTATTTTTCCTTTGTCATTAAATCTCTCCCTAAAATCTACACCTCATTTAAAAGTGCAGCACATACATGATGACTAACACCTTGGTTTGGGGCCATTGTTTATTAAGCCATAATGGTGTGAGGAAATGACAGCATTCTTTTTCCTCAGGCTACCTAATGACCTGTCTCTTATACACATCTAGATGTGTATAAGAGACAGGTCATGCTCCTTTCCCAATTTTGAACCAGTCTGTTGTTCCATGTGCCTTCTGTTTCATTTGACCCACATACAGATTTGGCAGGAAACAGGTAAGGTGGTCTGGTATTCCCATCACTTTAAGAATTTTCCACAGTTCGTTGTGATGTAAACAGTCAAATGATTTAGTGTCGTCAATGAAGCAGAAACTGGCTCTGTTTACAAGATCTTACTCCTTGAATCCATTTGTCATCTCCAATGTATATTCATAGGAGATTTGATTTAAGTTGTATCTGACTGTCCTAGTGGTTTTCCCTGCTTTCTTTACTTTAGGACTGTATTTTGCTAGGAGGAGGAGCTGATGAGCTGAGCTACGGACAGCTCTGGGTATAGACTTTTCTGAGCATATGCAGATTCTCCATCTTTGGCTACAAATAATGTAATCAATCTGATTTCATTATTGACCATTTGGTGATGTCCATGTGTAAAGTTGTCTCTTGTGTCATTGAATACAGTGTTTGCTATGACCAGTGTGTTCTCATGGTATAATTCTGTTAATCTTTTCCCTGTTTCATTTTGTACACAAGGCCAAATTTACCTGTTATTCAGGTATGTCTTACCTTCCTTCTTTGTTTTCGAACCCCCATGATGAATAAGACAGCTTGTGTGTGTGTGTGTGTGTGTATGTGTTCATTCTAGGTTTTCTTTTAGGTCTTCATATAACCAGTCAACTTCAGCTTCTTTGACATCAGGGGTAGGGACGTAGACTTGGATTACTGTGATGGTGAATGGTTTCCCTTGGAAATGAATCAAGATTATTCTGTTGTTTTTGAGGTCGTAACAAAGTACTGTATTTAGGACTCTTTTGCTGATTATGAGGGTTACTCCATTTCTTCTATGGGTTTCTTATCCTCAGTGGTAGATATAATGGTCATCTGATTTAAATTTACTAATTTGCATCCATTTTAGTTCATTGATTCCTAAAATGTGATCTTGTCATCTCTTGCTTAACCATGTTCAATATACCTTGATTCATGGACCTAACATTTCCATGAGAAATCTGTATGCAGGTCAGGAAGCAACAATTAGATAGGACATGGAACAACAGACAGGTTCCAAATAGGAAAAAGAGTACATCAAGGCTGTATGTTGTCACCCTGCTTATTTAACTTATATGCAGAGCACATCATGAGATACACTGGGCTGGAGGAAGCACAAGCTATAATCAAGATTGCCAGGAGAAATATCAGTAACCTCAGATATACAGATGACATAACCCTTTTGGCAGAAAATGAAGAAAAATTAAAGGGCCTCTTGATGAAAGTGAAAAAGGAGAGTGAACAAGTTGGCTTAAAGCTCAACATTCAGAAAACGAAGATCATGGCATGCAGTTCCATCATTTCATGGCAAATAGATGGGGAAACAGTGGAAACAGTGGCTGACTTTATTTTTCTGGGGTCCAAAATCACTGCTAATGGTGACTGCAGCCATGAAATTAAAAGATACTCCTTGGAAGGAAAGTTACGGCCAACCTAGACAGCATATTAAAAAGCAGAGACATTACTTTGTGAACAAAGGTCTATCTAGTCAAGGCTACAGTTTTTCCCGTGGTCATGTGTGAATGTGAGAGTTGGACTATAAAGAAAGCTGAGCATCGAAAAGTTGATGCTTTTGAACTGTGGTGTTGGAGAAGACTCTTGAGAGTCCCTTGGACTGCAAGGAGATCCAACCAGTCCATTCTAAAGGAGATCAGCCCTGGGCATTCACTGGAAGGACTGATGTTGCAGCTGAAACTCCAATACTTTGCTAACTCATTTGAAAAACCATTATAGTGGGAAAGATTGAGGGCAGGTGGAGAACGGGATGACAGAGGATGAGATAGTAGGATGGCATCACTGACTCAGTGGACATGGATTTGGGTGGACTCCGGAAGTTGGTGACAGACAGGGAGGCCTGGCGTGCTGCAGTTCATGGGGTCGCAAAGAGTCGAACACGACTGAGTGACTGAACTGAACTGAACTGATGTCATACTGTTCTTTACAGCATCAGATTTTACTTTCATCACCAAGTACATCCACAGTTGATCATAGTTACTGCTTTGGCACAGTCACTTCATTCTTTCTGGAGCTATTAGTAGTTGTCCTCAGTTCTTCCCTGGTAGCACATTGGACCTTTTAATGGGAAGGCTTATCTTTTTGTGTCATCATTTTGACTTTTTATACAGTTCCTAGGATTCTCATGTCAAGTACACTGGAGTGGTTCATCATTCGCTCCTCCAGTGGATCATGTCAGAACTCTCCAATATGACCTATTCAACTTGGGTGGCCCTGCACAGCATGGCTCATAATTTTGTTGCCTTAAGCCAGTTCCTTCTCCATGACAAGAGAGTGATCCATGAAGAAGAAAATTGTAAACATAATTATACAAATATTTTTCAGTGTTGTGTCAGTACATAATATATTATAGGCATATACAATAATAATTATATTTTTGTTCTTGTTATATTCATGGTGGCAAGCAGAAATTTTGGGGGGTACTATTTATCTTTTCCCATATTGTTTCTTTGTCCAAATTGATGATAATGGTGAGATATTCAGGATTTTGTAGAGTTGTATTTTTTCATATAATCATATTTGGTGGATATTAAGTGCTGCACCTTTCCCTAGAGTGTTTTATCTTTTCCTAGCAACCATCATAGCATAAGGCATCAAAGTATTTTATTACTTCCTTTCTTTAATAGTTCTATCTTTGTTTGTTTATATATCCATGTATGTGATTTTTTACTTTTATTTTTATAGATTTTTTCTTTTGTCAAGAGGTTTACTATGCAGCTTTGCTTTAAATTTTTGTCAACTCAAAGTATCATCTTTATAAATATAGTCCTGGAGCCAGTTTTAAAAAGTTTAAAAACTCATGGCTTAATTCAGAACATTTATTTAATTTCTTTTGAAATCTTCATTCAAGTAACTATTTTATTTTATTTTTATTTTTCTTTGTATTTATTTATTTTTTTACACGAACTCCCAAACATGAACCCCCCTCCCACCTCCCACTCCACATCATCCCTCCAGACGTGAATTTACCAGTTTCTTAGTTAACTGAGTTTCCTCATTGAAAGCACAAGCCATATTTCATAGAATATTTTCCAGTTATCAATTCAAGGTCTTTTAAAGCCATACTTTTAATGTATTGAAAATGTCCCAAACTCAAACCTTATTCTCACTTATGTAATGCTAATAATGCACTGAAAATTTTATGATGTCCTTTGCAAATAAAATTTATTAAATATCATACTATAGGTAGATTATAGATAAAATTAAAATTATTTCTTTGTGATTTTATAATTATCTAATTATATAAACTTTATATTAGATGAAGAAGACTTCTCTTACTGAAATAATTTTATTTCTTTGCTCATGATCTATTATCTTTACTTGTGTTTTCAGAGAAATCAAAAAAGAAAAAATGAAAGAATACTGATTCTCTGGTGATAGAATGCTAAGACAAACCCTGATCCCCGATATCCTTGTGTAATTCTTTCCCCATAGATGAATGTGGAACCTATGAATATAATCTCACTCTCATGATTATGTTACATTTTATGGTAAAATAGTGCTTTTCAGATGTAGCTAAATTCTATAATTTGTTGGCTTTGTGTTAATCAAAAAGGAAACAATCCTAGATAGGTTTGAATTAATCAGATAAATCTTTAAAATGAAAAGGAATAGAAGCAGAGTTCTGCTGTTTTCCTTGAAGAAGTTAATTCCCATGTTGTAGAGAGGGTCATATGGACAGGGCAAGGTTTACTTATGGAGATTTCCAGTTGTATAGATTTAAGAAATTCAACAACCACTAAGCATGGAATAGAATGCCAGCATCACTTCACATTGCAGCCCTGGTTAATGCCTTTAGCTCAGTGTGGTAATACCCTGAGCATAGGACCCAGTTAGCACATATTTGGAATCCTGATCCAGGAAACTTTGAGATAAAAATGTGTATTTTTAATACCATAAAAATTGTGGAAATTTATCCCATAGAAATAGAAAACGAAAGTTCAGGCAAATATATTCTTGTTCTACACTGATGCCTTAAAATCCATCTCCAATATCAATTTCTCCAAGAAGCTTCACACATATTTTGCAAGCATCTCAAAGTTTCTTTAAATTACAAATATGTGCTCCTATTATTTTATTATTTATTTTTATTTTATTGAGGCTTAATTGAATTTTGGTGTTGTGCTAGTTCCTGGTGTACAACAATGTGACTTAGTTATATATATGTACATATATATTAGCTTATGCTATATATGCTAATATATATTAGCATCCTAAGTGGCTGAGGTAAAGAGTTCATCTGCCAATGCAGAAGCCGCAGGAGACAAAGAGAGTTAAATCCTTGGGTCAGCAAGATCCCCTGGAATAGGAAATGGAAGCCCACTCCAATATTCTTGCCTGGAAAATTCCATGGACTGGTGGGCTACAGTCCGTAGGGTCTCAGGGTCAGACACAACTGAAGTGACTAAGCATGCATGGTTGTTTTGCATGTTGTTGTATTTGGTTTGCTAATATTTTTTGAGAATTTTTGAATCTATGTTCATCAAAGATATTGGCCAGTAACTTCTTTTTAGTACTGTCTTTATCTGGTATTGGTATCAAGGCGATGGTAGCTTAGGTGATGGTAGCTTCATAGTATGACTTTGGGAGTGTTCCATTCTCTTCAATCTTTTGGAATGTTTGAGAATAATCAGTACAAGTTCTTCTTTTGCCCTGTATTTTAAACTGGCCAATATAGCAGTTCTACATGTTGTCTCAAAAATTACTTTTTTTTCTTTTCAGTTCAGTTCAGTTCAGTCACTCAGTCGTGTCCGACTCTTTGCCAGTTTTCTTTTTCTGTTAGTGGCACAAAATTTATTTCTGTCAACTGGGCTAAAACTGTGTATTTTCTCTGCTTCAACACAGTCTTCATAATCAAATCATTATTTATAAAGATTATATATTTTAAACACTGTGGCACAACCTAGGATGTTTCAAAGGAAACACAGGAGTGTTTTTATAAAACTTTGCTCTTATATAACATTTTATACATATATTGCCACAATTTGATTCTCAAGAGACCAATTCTTGTTTCTAGTGTACAGATTAAGAAAATTGAAGCAGAGAGATTATCTGCTAGAGACCCAGATATAGTAATTAGCAAAATTAAGAACAGAAATTAAGTGTTCTAACTCTAGGCACAGTGAACTTTCTGCTATACTCTGTTCTTTATCAAGGAAGAGATATAGCCTAAGCATTTTAAAAGACAGACTTGGGAGGCAGGGGTTCTAATTTTGAACTCAGACTGAATAATTTGCTACCTCTGTTTAGCTGATCAGTTTATCAAGCTTCCTTGTTCCTCAATGTCTTCTGCTGAAGCTGACTAACAGTAAAAATTGATTTATAGATTTTTATGAAAGTTAACTATATTGCAGAACTTTCTTTTGCAACTTTTTACATAGTATCAAGAGGTCAAGTGGTTCAATATTAGCTCCTATTATCAGTACAATGTATCTGAGAGTCGTTTTTAAACCCACATGAACCTCATAAGTTATCTGAGACTTGTTGAAATCACCCACACTTGAAGAATTGTACTTCATGCTTAAAATAACATTTTTTGCTACTTATTTTTATCCAAATAATATTCAGAAAAACACAAGTAAGAGATTTTGAGCAACCCCTGCTTTCTGATCAAATGTCAGATATCATTTCTTGTATGATTCATAAAACAATTAACTTGTTCTGTTTATTAACCACTGTTCTCAATTTCATGTAAAATATATTCACTTGTCTATACTTTCAAATTATAATTCTATTGTATTTCATGGATAATTGGATAGATTTAGGAATATTAAATTTATTATTCTACACTCTACATTTAGGATAAATTCATTTATGTCATCAAATTAAGACACCCCTAACATATTTTCTCTGTACTGGTTGAAAGTTTGAATAAAGATTCTTTTGGTTGGAAGTGTGCTAAGCCCAGTTTAAATAGCCCTAAGCAGAGGTTATCTTTCTTAAGGATATATGTTATTGAAGAAGAGGAAATTTAGCTGGACCTTGAAAGGACTGATACTAGGGACAGGATGAGTGTCAGGGATCAGGCAGCCTCTTTCCTTCAATTTCTTCATATTTGCCTCTCTCTGCACAGGGGAATTTCAGCTTCTAAATTCTGTGTTCACTCACTGTTTGTTGTTATTATGTCTTTGTAGGCACATGGTTATTGTAGAATTTCTGACTCAAATTTCTGTCCAAGCATACTGAATGCATGGATTCATATCACTCTTGTGATCACAGGTTGGTGAAGGTAATGGCCTTATGGAGTGTATACTTAAAATATGTCACTTATATTTTTGTACCAATCAAGACTGCTAAGTCTTCACATATTTATCACTGGTATACTTTGGTATGTGTGTGGGGGGGTGTTAGTGCTAAATTTGTGACTACACAGATACAACTTCTCTATAGTGTTGCCAAAACTCTATTCCTTTATCTCCACCTACAGAAACCAATCCCTTTAAAAGTCTTGCTTGCTCCTTTGGTTTTCAGATCCATCACACCTTACAGCAACTCCCAATAATTCCTATTATAGCCAAAACAACCTACTTTTTACAAATATGTACATATTAATTGATACTTTGCTAATAGTCTAATATGACATTTTCTATCATTGATTTTGCTAATTTGGTATTACTGGCTAAATTAAGTATTCTCTATTATTTTTTAGCATAGTAGTTCCTATTAAGAATGTTTCCTTATGAAAAACTAACTATATTTTGACCATTTTCCCAATCTATTCTGCCTGTTCAAACATGAATTCAAAGCCAATTTCTTTCATAAAATATAACATTTTATATTTTATTTTTTTTCTAGATACTCATGAAAATTGGAAATAAACTAAATGATAAATGATATATTTAAATACATAGTAAAATGTTCACTGCATGTTATGAGAGTAAAAGACAGAAATAAACCTATACACAACTTATAATTTATTTTTCCTAAATATTTCAATATTAACTATCTAATTCTCTCTATAAAAGCAGTACACAAAGCCTTACCACAAAAATCTACATTATTAATATATTGGTAGTATGTGTATTTACAAATGATCTTTTAATAATTTTATAGTAAGAAAGAAATCTTTTTACACTGTCAATTCCCTTTCCCGGGAAATTGTTGTGCCAGTTACTTGAATAAGAAGCACAGGTATATATTATGCAAAATGTTTGAAACTAACAAACAGGAATCATTGATGAGTCATAAATCATGCATAAATGGCATAAATGGTATCTTGTTAGTGTATTAGAATCAAAGTTTTTATTCAAAATTTCTTTCAAAATATTATTTTGTATTTGTTCCCAAAATCAAAAGTTGGGCATTACTTTAACTTCATTAATGTAATGAATGAAGTTAAAACAAATTAATTCCATTTATATGGAATCAAACTATTCCATATAAAATAGTTTAAATATATTATTAATTTTTATTTTCCTCATCCATCATCCACTTCCCCTCTAGAAACCACCTTTAAATTCCCTATATCTATAACTCTGTTTCTGTTTTGTTTTATTTATCCTTTTTTAAATGGAAGTATATGGCAACCCACTCCAGTACTCTTGCCTGGAAAATTCCATGGATGGAGGAGCTTGGTGGACTACTGTCCATGGGGTAACAAAGAGTCGAACACAACTAAGAGACTTGACTTTCACTTTCATAATTGATTAACAATATTAGTTTCAGGTGTACAGCATAGTCAATATTTTTATAGATTATATTCCATTTAAATTTTATTTTAAAATATTGACCATATTCCCTGGGCTGTAGATCTCTAATTTGTTCTCTATACCTGTGAGTCTGTTTTAGAGAAAGAATTAATCTTCAGAATGTACAAACAGTTAACGCAGCTCAATATCAAAAAACCAAAAAACTCTTATCAAAAAATGGGTACAAGATCTAAGCAGACATTTCTCTAAATAAGACTGACAGATGATCAAAAAATACGTGAAAAGATGGTCAGCATCACTGACTATTTGTTGTTGTTCAGTCTCTAAGTCCTGTCAAACTCTTTGCGACCTCATGGATTTATAGTATTGCAGGCTCCTGTGTCCGTCACTATCTGCCAGAGTTTGCTCAAATTCATGTCCACTGAGTCAGTGATGCTAACTAACCATCTCTTCCTATATAGCTCCCTTTTCCTTTTGCCTTCAGTCTTTCCATGCATCAGCCTCTTTTCCAATAAGTTGGCTCTTTGCATCAGGTGACAGAAAATCAAAACTACAATGAGGTATCACCTTGCACTAGTCATAATGATCATCATAAAAAAACGGTACAAAATAATAAATGCTGGAGAAGGTGTGGAGAAAAAGAAACCTTCCTGTACTGTTTGTAGGAGTTTAAATTGGTATAGCCATTATGGAGAACAGTATAGAGGTTCCTTAAAAACTAAATATACATCTACAATATGGTCCAGCAATCTCACTTCTGGGCATATATCCAGAGGAAAACATATTTTTTAGTTACATTCATTTGTGTTACTTTTTGGATTCCACATAAAAGTGATAACATATCATTTTCTTTCTTTGTCTGATTTTTTAAAATAAGTATTCTATCCTTCAGGTCAATCCGTGTTGTTGTAAATAACATAATTTCATTCTTTTTGGAAGGTGAAATATCAATACTACTCCAATTTGTGTATGTGTGTGTGTGTGTATACATATATATATGCTGCTGCTAAGTCACGTCAGTCGTGTCTGACTCTGTGTGACTCCATACATGGCAGCCCACAAGGCTCCACTGTCCCTGGGATTCTCCAGGCAAGAACACTGGAGTGGGTTGCCATTTCATTCTCCAATGCATGAAAGTGAAAAGGGAAAGTGAAGTCACTCAGTCCTATCCGACTTTTAGCGACCCCATGGACTGCAGCTTACCAGGCTCCTCCGTCCATGGGATTTTCCAGGCAAGAGTACTGGTGCAGGTTGCCATTGCTTTCTCTCTCTCTCTCTCTCTCTCTCTATATATATATATATATGTATGTACAATTATATATGTACAAATCTTTATTCATCTACTGATGATCACTTAGTTCTTTCCTATCTTTGTAACTAAATAATACTGCTATGAATATTGGGGTACATGTATTTGTTCAAATTGTTATCCATGTATTCTTTAGATCTATACCCAGGAATTGAGATTTAGGACCACATTTATATGTTGGGTATTTATTTTTAAAGAAACTCCATACGGTTTTCCTTAAGTACACCAACTCACAATCACAATAACAAAATATAGTATTCATTTTTTTCCACATCCTTGCAAATATTTGTGGTTTGTAGTATTTTTGAAGATAGCCATTCTGACAGGTTTATGGTGATATCTTATTGTGGTTTAAATTTGCATTTCTCCAATGATTAGTGGTGCTGAATATTTATCATGAGCTTGTTGGTCTCTGCATATCTTTTTAAGAAAAATATATATTTACAACTTGTGCCCATCATTTAATTGGTAAGTTTTTTGGGAATTTGAGCTTCATGTACTCTGTGCTCATCAGTTCAGTTCAGTTCAGTTTAGTCACTCAGTCGTCTCTGACTCTAGGCGATTCCATTATTGCAGCACGCCAGGCCTCTCTGTCCATCACGAACTCCCGGAGTTCACTCAAACTCACGTTCATCGAATCGGTGTTACCATCCAGCCATCTCATCCTCTGTTATCCCCTTCTCCTCCTACCCTCAAACCCTCCCAGCATAAGAGTCTTTTTCAATGAGTCAACTCTTTGCATGAGGTGGCCAAAGTACTGGAGTTTCAGCTTCAGAATCATTTCTTCCAAAGAAAACCCAGGGCTGATCTCCTTTAGAATGGACTGGTTGGATCTCCTTGCAGTCCAAGGGACTCTCAAGAGTCTTCTCCAACACCACAGTTCAAAAGCATCAATTCTTCGATGCTCAGCCTTCCTCACAGTCCAAATCTCATAACCATACATGACCACTGGAAAAACCATAGCCTTGACTAGACGGACCTTAGTTGGCAAAGTAATGTCTCTGCTTTTGACTATGCTATCTAGGTTGGTCATAACTTTCCTTCCAAGGAGTGCTGCTAAGTCACTTTAGTCGTGTCCGACTCTGTGTGACCCCATAGACGGCAGCCCACCAGGCTCCCCCATCCCTGGGATTCTCCAGGCAAGAATACTGGAGTGGGTTGCCATTTC
>SJYX01024562.1:114624-194513 GCA_006410675.1 Oreotragus oreotragus
TTTATTTATTTTTTTGATTGTTTATTTTGCTGTGCAGAACGTTTGAGTTTGACATAGTTTTATTTGTTGATTTTTGCTTTTATTGTTTGTGACTTTGACGTGTTTAAAAAACCATAGCCACAACCAATATCAGAGAGCTTCTTCCTTCTCTTTTTCTCTATGGGTTTTATGGTATCAGATCTTTAGTGTAAGGCTTTTGTTCATTTTGAGCTATCTTTTGTGAGTGATTTCAGTTATGGGTCCAATTCCGTTGTTCCACATTTATTTCTCCAATTTTCCAAGGATCATTTGAAAAGACTATCCTTTCCCTGCATGAGTATTCTTGGCTTTCTTGACTGTATTGTTGACTGCATGTGCTGGGATTTAAATCTGGGTTAATAGTCTGTTCTATTGGTCAGTGTCTGTGTTTTTTTTCCAGTAACATACTATTTTGATTATTATGACTTTTTAGTATAGTTTGAAATCTTGAAGCATAATAATTCTAATTTTTTTTTTCTTCCTTCACAGAATCTCTTTGGCTATTCTGTACTTTTTGTGGTTCCAAACAAATTTTAAGATTATTTCTTCAATTTATATAAGGAATGCTTTTGGTATTTTGATGGGGATTACATTAAAGCCTGTAGATGACTTTAGATAGTATGGTCATTTTAACAATAATTATTATTAAAATCCAAGAATGTAAGATGTCTTTCCATTTGTTTGTGTCTTCAGTTTCCTTCAGCAAATAATTGTAGTTTACATTGTACATATCTTTCACTCCCTTGGTTAAATTTATTTCTAAGTATTATATATTTTGTTGATGCTATTGTAAATGGTATAACATTTATTTTTCAATTGCTTCATTATTAGTGTAAAGGAATGAAATTTATTTGTGTATGTTGATTATATATCCTGCCACTTTGCTGAAAATGTTTATTATTTTTGACTCATTCTGGGATATTCTATGTGCAAATCATGTTATCAGAAAATAGTGATAATTTTACATCATCCTATCTGATTTGAATGCCTTTATTTCTTTATCTTATTGACCTATTTAGTACTAGTCAGTGGAGAAGGCAATGGCAACCCACTCCAGTACTCTTGCCTGGAAAATCCCATGGAAGGAGAAGCCTGGTAGGCTGCAGTCCATGGGGTCGTGAAGAGTCAGACACGACTGAGAGACTTCCCTTTCACTTTTCACTTTCATGCACTGGAGAAGGAAATGGCAACCCACTCCAATGTTCTTGCCTGGAAAATCCCAGGAACGGGGGAGTCTGGTGAGCTTCCATCTATGGCATCACACAGAGTTGGACGTGACTGAAGCTACTTAGCAGCAGCAGCACTACTAGTCAGTACTCTATTGGATACGCATCATGAGAGTGGCCATGCTTGTTTCTAATCTTACAGGAAACCTGTTATATTTTTCTCCACTTAATATAATGTTACCTGTAGATTTGTTATATATGGCCATTAGTATGTTGAAGTATGTTCCTTCTATAACCAGTCTTTTAAGTGTTCTTTATTTATTTTTACCATGAAAGGATGTTGCATTTGGTCAAATATTTTGTGTATTTACTAAAATGATCATGTAATTTTCATCTTTAATTGTATTGATGTGATGTACTATATTTATTTGTTTTCTTATGATAAACCACTATTATTGTATCTCAGGGATAAATCTTGCTTGGTTGTGGCTCATAATCCTTTTAATGTATTCTGGGACATGGTGCACAGATTTTTTTTGAGAATTTTTGTGTCTATACTTATCAGAAATATTTGACTATAGTTTCCATAGTTTTAAGCCAGACTATAGTTTTAATTGTGGCATCTTTAAAAATCAGCTTCCTAAAATGGGGTTTGAAAGTGTTCCCTTATCAATATTTTGGAAGAGTCTAGGGAGAACTGGTCTTAATTCTTCATTAAATTTTTGGTAGAAACTTCCAGTTTTAGTCCTGGAGTTTCTGTGTTGGAAGATTTTTGGAGGATGAGTCAATCTTTTAATTCATTATTGGTCAGTTCAAATTTTCTTGGGGCTTCACTGGTGGCTCAGATGCAAAGAATATTCCTGCAATGTGGGAGACCAGGTTCAATCCTGGGTTAGGAATATTCCCTGGAGAAGGAACTGGCAACCCCCTCCAGTATCCTTGTCTGGAAAAACCCATGTATAGAGAAGCCTGGAAGACCATGGGGTCAATTTATTCCTGATTCAGTCTTGGTAGGTTTGTTTTAAAAATGTATCCCTTTATCCTAGGTTATATAATTTGTTGGCATATAATTGTCCCAAGTCTATATTATTCTATATATTTCTGTGGTATCAGTTGTACTGTCTCCTCTTTTGTTGAGAATTTTGAGTCTTTTCTCTTTATATTTAGTAGAGTTAAATATTTGAAATTTTGTTTATCTTGTCAAAGAAACTGTTCTTAATTTTGTTCCTCTTTTCTATTTTTTTTTTCTGTTATGTATTTTATTCCTTTTATCACTGGACCTTATCATTCTTCCTTTTGTTTATTTACAATTAATTTGTGCTTTTTCTAGATCTTTGAGTTGTAAAGTTTGGCTGTTTACTTGATATCCTTCTAATTTCTTAATATATGAAATTATTTCTGTAAACTTTCCTCGGAGAACTGCATTTGCTGCATCCCACATGAGTTTGAGTAATCTCCAGGAGTTGATAATGGACAGGGAAGCCTTTCTGTCTGTGGGGTCGCAAAGAGTCAGACACGACTGAGTGACTGAACTGAACTGACAATGTTTGACAGGTTGTATTTCTCTTTCATTTCATTTAATTGTCATGATATTTCAAAATTTTATTAAATTTCCATTTTGACTGAATGATTGTATATTTTCCAAATATCTGTAGATCTCACTTTATTCTCATTGTTGATTTCTAGTTTCACACCACAGTGGTCAGAGAAGATTATGGTCATGATTTCAGTCTTCTTAAATTTGCTAAGGTTTGTTTTGTGACCTATCATATGATATATCCTGGAGAATGTTACATGTGCACTTGAGAAGAATGTGTTTTCTGCTATTGGGTGCAATGTTCTATTAAGTTGATTTGATTTGTTTTATAGTGTGGTTCAGTTCCAATTTTGCTTTGATTTTCTGTCTGGTCAAGCTATCCATTGCTGATGGGAATACTGAAGTCTCCAGTAATTATTCTACTGTTTTCTATTTCTCTTTTAAGATCTTTTTGTTGTTGTTGTTGTTGTTGTTGTTCAAATAATATTTTTTGATGTTCAAGTTTTAGGAGCATGTATATATTTACAATTGATATATCTTCTTCATGTATTGATCCGTTTATTAGTATATCATGTCCTTCTTTGTATCTTATTGTAGTTTTAACTTGAAGTCTATTTGATCTAATAAAAGTATGGTTACACCTGCCTTCTTGTTTTATGTTTGCTTGGAATGTCATCTTCCATATATTCATTTTGTGTCTATGTGTGCCCTGAGAGCTTGAATGAATCTTTCATAGGTAGCATATAGTTGGGTCTTATTTTTTATCCATCCAGTCACTCTGTTCCTTTTGATTAGTGAGTTCAAGTCATTTACATTTAGGGTAATTTTTATGTAATAATTTACTACATAAAATTTTATATTTTTCCTTTTAATTATTTTGTCTCTTCATTGTTTCTTTTCCCTTCTGTTTCTGCCCACCTTTGTAAGTCGGTGGTTTCATGATGACTTGCTCAGTCTTCCCCACAATGTTTATTTATTTATTTATTTATTTTTGGTTGTTTTGTCTCTTCCTAAGAATTTTGCTTTGTGGTTTTCATGTTAAGTCACTCAGTCGTGTCCGACTCTTTGTGACCCCATAGACTGTAAGACACCAGGCTTCCCTGTCCCTTACCAACTCCTGCAACTTATCCAAACTCGTATCCATTGAGTCAGTGATGCCATCCAACCATCTCATCCTCTGTCATCCTCTTTTCCTCCCACTTTCAATTTTTCCCAGCATCAAGGTCTTTTCAAATGAGTCAGTTCTTTGCATCTGGTGGCCAAAGTATTGGAGTTTCAGTTTCACCCGTCAGCGCTTTCAATGAACACTCAAGACTGAACTCCTTTAGGATGGACTGATTGGATCTCCTTGCAGTCCAAGAGACTCCCAAGAGTCTCCTCCAACACCACAGTTCAAAACTATCAATTCTTCGGTAGTCAGCTTTCTTTAGTCCAACTCTCACATCCATACATGACTACTGGAAAAAACCATAGCCTTGAATAGATGGACCTTTGTTGGCAAAGTAATTTTATTAAAAATTTTCTGTTTTTTAATATGTTGTCTAGGTTTGTCATTACTTTCCTTCCAAGGACCAAACATCTTTTAATTTCATGGCTGCAGTCACAACATGCAGTGATTTTGGAGCCCCAAAAAACAAAGTCAACCACTGTTTCCCCATCTATTTGCTATGAAGTGATGGGACCAGATGCCATGATCTTAGTTTTGTGAATGTTGAGTTTTAACTCAACTTTTAAACTCTCCTCTTCCACTTTCATCAAGAAGCTCTGTAGTTCTTCACTTTCTGCCATAAGAGTGATGACATCTGCATATTTGAGGTTATTGATATTTTTCCTAGCAATCTTGATTCCAGCTTGTGCTTCCTCCAGCCCAGCATTTCTCATGATGTACTCTGCATATAAGTTAAATAAGCAGGGTGACAATATACAGCCTTTACGTACTACTTTTCCTATGTGGAACCAGTCTGTCATTTCATGTCCAGTTCTAACTGTTGTGTCCTGACTTGCATACAGATTTCTCAAGAGGCAGGTCAGGTGGTCTGGTATCCCCGTCTCTTTCAGAATTTTCCAGTTTGTGGTGATACACAGAGATCAAGTTGCCAACATCCATTAGCAAGACAGTTCCAGAAAAACATCTATTTCTGCTTTATTGACTATGCCAAATCTTTTGACTTTGTGGTTATCACGATTTTCCTTAAACAACTTAAATATAAAGTAGTTATTTTTTTCTACTGACAGGAATATATCTTTATTTGCCTATGAAGTTTCCATCTTTTTATTCCTTTCTTTTTATGTTTTTGAGTCATCAATTTTCTCTTAATGCTGTCATTTTATTGTCAGTTTGTAGTAGCTATAGTTATTTTTAACGTGCTTTTCTTTTAAACTATATGCTATAATTAAGAGAGTTTAATATGGGGTTCTTATTAAAAGTTACATATTTTAATTATATTTATCACTTTGATCACAGTTTTATGTAATTTAATCATTTTATTTCAGCTTGAAAATCTCCTTTCAACATTTTATATAATACAGGTCTGGTGGTAAACTCCCTCAGTTTTTGTTTGTCTGAGAAAGCCTTTATTTTTCCTTTATAACTGAAAGATAACTTTGTCTGATAGAGTAGTCCTGGCTGGCAGTTTTTCTCCTGACTGCTAGAGTTTCTGCTGAAAAATCTGCTGATAACCTAAGGTGGAGAGTAGTTCCTTTGTAAATTACTGTCTTACTCTCACTGGTGGTTTGTGGTTTAGTCGCTAAGTTATGTACAACTCTTTGTGACCCCATGGACTACAATCCACCAGGTTTCTCTGTCCGTGGGATTCTCCAGGCAAAAATACTGAAGTGGGTTGGCATTTCCTTCTCCAGGGGATCGTCTCAATCCAGGGATCGAACCTGGGTCTCTTGCATTGCTGGCATATTCTTTACCTACTGAGCTACATGTTTACACCAACTGACTTTAAAATTCTTTATTTATTGACTTTTGACAATTTCTTTAGTATATCTTGAAAAAATCTTTTGCATTGAGGTAGCAATGTGTTCTATCACTTTGTACACTTATATATTAAATTCTTCTTTAGGTTTGGGGAGTTTTCAGATATTTTTTAAAATATGCTAACTCTTTTCTTACCCCCGTCATCTCCTTCCACTATATCCATTAATTTATCTTGGCTTTCCTAATGAAGTCAGATAGATCTTATAGGGCTTCTGTTTAAAATCTTAGCTGTCTCTTCTCATAAAACTGAATCATTTTTATAATCCTACCCTCTAACTTGGTTATTTTCCCTTTCACCTGATCTGGTCTACTTCTAATGTCTTTCTGAGTTGCTTGCTTAATTTCTTTAAAACAGCTTTTTGGGTTTGGTTGCTGGAAATTTTCTCTCTCTCTCTCTCTCTTTTTTTTTTTTTTTTTGTATTTTATTTCCATGATTTGTTCATGGTTTTGATGAAAATTCCCTGCTGCCACATTTGAAGGAACAGAACCCTTTCTTATTTAGGAAAGACTTTTCTTTACTTTGATTCTAACAATTCAGTAGGTTGGTAATTAGAAGCCTTTCTAGAAGGGGGTGATATACACACATTTCTGTTTTCTCTTGATGGAGCAGACTTGCTCTTAAGTTTGGAACAGGTGCCTAAAAAAGAAAAAGCTAGTTGAGGGGAGAAAGGGGGTGGGTAGTAGAAGAGAAGGGGTAAGTGTGTACTTAACATTTGGGGCTTTGGATATGCCCATTATCTGGTAAGGTCATGTTCATGTTGGGGGTTCCAGAGGTTTATGGGTGGTCCTTTTGAGAGAATCTGATGCTAAACAACAGAACATGCTTTCCTTCAGTTTTCTTGGTGTGCCTAACTCTCTTCCTACCAGTTAGGTGCTTTCTCCTCAGGTAGAGCCATGAGTTCCTCCAGCTGCAGCATATGTGGCTGGGCAGACCCCAGGTTCCCCTTTCACCCTCCACCTCATCTGTCAGAAAGGTCATGCTGAACGGGCACCAGACCTGCTGCCACCTTCTCTGATGAGGCTGCTTCTATTAAGACTGCCCTCCCTCAACCACACCCTCTGGGTTCTAATGTATCCAATTTCAGGTACACAGATGGATGGATATCTGTCATGGTATGCAGTGCATTTTTTTTTTTTCCACTTATGATGGCCAGTTAGTTAAAATTCAAGGGGAAGTAAATTCATGACCCCTGGATTGCAAAATCAATTTAATGGATTAAAATAAACTTTAATGAAACTGGGGGAAAAAAAGAAAATGTCATAAAATCATTAAATAAACTAATTAAAATTGGGTAGTGTGATCTCAACAACAGGGGGCATGAGCGGATCTATGTTTTGACAAAAGCAGTTTTATAGAACACATTAAAAACTGAAGTATTCATTAAGATCATCATAAAAGTGAGTGTGCATAAAGGATACACAGAAATAAGCACTTACACTTTCTAAAATTCAGTGGTTGTGAGATGTGGGAAAACAATTAAAGGTGACCTAGGAGTGTCCTAATCATTCAAGTTGGCAATAGCCAAGAGATAATATTGTCCTAGGGACCAAGCATTAAAAGATGATCAATAAAAATGCCTTATTAACTTTCAAATTTTTGAAAAACAAGAACAACTTAGAAATAATCATCTTGCCTCATGATCAGCAGAATTAACATTATTCTCACAATTGACTGGAAGCAAATGGAAAGCAAAATATTAGTCATAGAATCAAATTTGTGATTTTATAACTTCACAATATATGCTAATTATTTATAATGAGTCCTTCTTTTAATTTATTTTTATATTTAATTTTGCTAGACTAATCTTTTTTCTTTTCTTTTTTTGGTGTGTGGCAGAAGGAGATATTTTCAAGTTTGATGGGTATCTTTTTCATTAGATATTTCTTAGGAGGTTACTTAATTAGTAACTTGCTTTATGACTTCTTTATTGTGATTATAAATGGTGACAAAAATATAAACCTATCATTTGTCAAATTTGAGCTCTCTTTAACTATCTTTCACAGGTGGCATTTTCATTATACATAAAAATTATAAATTACACCTAGTAGTAAGAAAGATTTATTTATATTTTAGATAAATCAAAGAAATAATATTTTGTAGAGAGAAGGGGTGCTTTATCCAGGAAAAATTATAAAAACAAAACAACAAAACAGAGCAAATCTGGTTGGTATTCTTGGGTCATATTCCTTTCTGTGGCACTGATCTATGTTTCTCTGCAGTGCTTCTCACTATGGAAGTTAGGCACTCGACAGAAATATTGGACTGTAAAAATAATAAATGGGTCATGAAACTTCTTCCCTATCTTTAGTACAGTGCCTGTGTCAAATTGAACACTGAAAGAATCAGGTTTCAAAAAGCTTGTGAATAAAATTAAAGGTTGTTTCAAGCTGATGAAGTTTAATTATTTCCATCCCTCTTCTTCAACTGTTTTTGGGAGTAGAGCTAATGGACAAATCACAAAATAATTATGTTATATCTTATTTTTAGGACTATTTTATTTCAGAGAACAAGATAAAATTTGTACTGTTTATATCAACTGAATAAAAAAATCTACTTATTTGTGGTAAATTAGGCCATTTAATATTTAGATTTAAAAATTACCATCATTGACGGATTTCTGTATAAGTCTCACTGGCCAAAATTAATGAGGTTATTTACTTAAATGCTCAAGAAAACTACAAATAGGGTAAAATGGACAACTGAGAGGTACATTTTTTTTTCAATGTGATCATGAGCTAATGTGATTTTAGAAGCATAGTTGAAGGCAAGATCAGCCAGATTGGAGTATCATAGGCCAACTCTACCTAGCAATGAGATGCAGCATAGCTGTAATGTTCATATAAAATTCTGTGCCCAACACAAATAAAAGAGGTCAGCTAGACATGAGAAATCCACTAATAACCGCTATATGCCCTTCATTGGCAGCATTTTTCTTTATGAAGGACATGGCACAGTGAGACGGGGTACTATAGGATCACCAAAAAAGATGTCCATTTCATTATAGGAGACTGAAATGCAAAAGTAGGAAGTCAGGAAATACCAGTAGTAACAGGCAAATTTGGCCTTGGAGTACAGAATGAAGAGTGAGCAAAAGTTAATAGAGTCCTGCCAAGAGAACACACTGATCATAACAAACACCTTCTTCTAACAACACAAGAGAAGACTCTACACATGGACATCACCAGATGGCCAACACAGAAATCAGATTGATTATATTCTTTGAAGCCAAAGATGGAGAAACTCTATACAGTCAGTGAAAACAAGACCAAAAGCTGACTGTGGCTCAGATCATGAACTCCTTATTGCCAACTTCAGACTTAAATTGAAGAAAATAGGGAAAACCACTAGACCATTCAGGTATGATCAAAATCAAATCCCATATGACTATACACTGGATGTGAGAAATAGATATAAGGGACTAGATTTGATAGACAGAGTGCCTGCTGAGGAGAAGACAATGACACCCCACTCCAGTACTCTTGCCTGGAAAATCCCATGGATGGAGAAGCCTGGTGGGCTGCAGTCCATGGGATCGCTAAGAGTCAGACTTGACTGAGCGACTTCACTTTCACTTTTCACTTGCATGCATTGGAGAAGGAAATGGCAGCCCACTCCAGTGTTCTTGCCTGGAGAATCCTAGGGACAGGGGAGCCTGGTGGGCTGCCGTCTATGGGGTCGCACAGAGTCGGACACTACTGAAGCTACTTAGCAGCAGCAGCAGCAGCAGTGCCTGATGAACTCAGGATGGAGGTTCGTGACATTGTACAGGACACAGGAATCAAGACAATCTCCAAGAAAAAGCAATGCAAAGAAGCAAAATGGCTGTCTGAGGAGGTCTCACAAATAGCTGTGAAAAGAAGAGAAGTGAAAAGCAAAGGAGAAAAGGAAAGCTATACCCATTTGAATGCAGAGTTCTAAAGAATAGCAAGGAGAGATAAGAAAGCCTTCCTCAGCAATCAATGCAAAGAAATAGAGGAAAACAATAGAATGGGAAAGACTAGAGATCTCTTCAAAAAAATTAGAGATGCCAAGGGAACATTTCATGCAAAGTTGGGCTCAATAAAGGACAGAAATGGTATGGATCTAACAGAAGCAAAAGATATTAAGAATAGGTGGCAAGAATACACAGAAGAACTGTACAAAAAAGATCTTATGATGCAGATAATCACGAAGGTGTGATCACTCACGCTCACTTAGAGCCAGACATTCTGGAATGTGAAGCCAAGTGGGCTTTAGGAAGCATTACTACAAACACAGCTAGTGGAGGTGATGGAATTCCAGTGAGCTATTTCAAATCCTAAAAGATGATGCTATGAAAAACTGCACTCAATATGTCAGCACAGTTCAAAAACTCAGCAGTGGCCACAGGACTGGAAAAGGTCAAATTTCATTCCAATGCCAAAGAAAGGAAATGCCAAGAACGCTCAAACTACGGCACAATTGCACTCATTTCACATGCTAGTAAATAATGCTCAAAATTTTCCAAGCCAGGCTTCAGCAATACGTGAACTGTGAACTTCCAGATGTTCAAGCAGGGTTTAGAAAAGACAGAGGAACCAGAGATCAAATTGCCAATATCTGCTGGATCATCAAAAAAGCAAGAGAATTAAAAAAAACATATATTTCTGCTTTATTGACTATGCCAAAGCCTTTGACTATGTGGATCACAATAAACTGTGGAAAATTCTGAAAGAGATGGGAATACCAGACCACCTGACCTGCCTCTTGGGAAACCTGTGTGTAGGTCAGGAAGCAACAGTCAGAACTGGAAATGGAACAATAGACTGGTTCCAAATAGGAAAAGGAGTAAGTCAAAGCTGTATATTGTCACCCTGCTTATTTAACTTATATGCAGAGTACATCATGAAAAATGCTGGGCTGGAGGAAGCACAAGCTGGAATCAAGACTGCCAGGAGGAATATCAATAACCTCAGATATGCAGATGATACCACCCTTATGGCAGAAAGTGAAGAGGAACTAAAAAGCCTCTTGAAGAATATGAAAGAGGAGAGTGAAAAAAGTTGGCTTAAAGGTCAACATTCAGAAAACTAAGATCATGGCATCTGGTCCCATCACCTCATGGGAAATAGATGGGGAAACAGTGGGAACTGAGATAAACTTTGTTGTGGAAAAGTGAAAGGAAAGTGAAGTTGCTCAGTCATGTCCGACTCTTTGCTACCCCATGGACTGTAGCCTACGAGGCTCCTCTGACCATGGGATTTTCCAGGCAAAGGTACTGGAGTGGGTTGTCATTTCCTTCTCCAGGGGGTCTTCCCAACCCAGGGATCAAACTCAGGCCTCCCACATTGCAGGCAAATGCTTTACCATCTGAGCCACTGTGGGGGGCTCCAAAATCACTGCGGGTGGTGATTGAAGCCATGAAATTAAAAGACACTTACTCCTTGGAAGGAAAGTCATGACCAACCTAGACAGCATATTAAAAAGCAGAGACATTACTTTGTCAAAAATGGTCCATCTAGTCAAGGCTATGGTTTTTCCAGTAGTCATATACTGATGTGACTTGGACTATAAAGAAAGCTGAGTGCCAAAGAATTGATGCTTTTGAACTGTGGTGCTGGAGAGGACTCTTGAGAGTCCCTTGGACTGCAAGGAGATCCACCCAGTCTATTCTAAAAGAGATCAGTACTGCATGTCCATTGGTAGGACTGATGTTGAAGCTGAAACTCCAATACTTTGGCCACCTGATGCGAAGAGCTGATTCACTTGAAAAGACCCTGATGCTGGGAAAGATTGAGGGCTGGAGGGGAAGTGGACAACAGAGGATGAGATGATTGGATGGCATCACTGACTGAATGGACATGAGCTTGAGTAAACTCCAGGAATTGGTGATGGACAGGGAGGCCTGATGTGCTGCAGTCCATGGAGTCATAAAGAGTTGGACACTACTGAGAGACTTAACTGAACTGAACCTTATTCTAGATCCCTCAAGCTAAAGACCTTTGTTTAATATTGGTGATCAGTATACTTATGATTGATTGGAATAAATAATACATTTTAATAACAATTTTTAAGGCTGTAGTATCACAAATGGAAATTCTAAAGAAGCTCTTTAAAGTTGGACCATCACAGAACATGCAATCATGCAAGCAATTTTGGTTTATAAAAACATTAACAATATATATTACCATTTGTATATGTGTGATTCTCTGTTTGCAACATTTGTTTTAAATAGTTATAACATCTATTGGAGAAGGCAATGGCGACCCACTCCAGTACTCTAGCCTGGAAAATTCCATGTATGGAGGAGCCTGGTAGGCTGCAGTCCATGGGGTCGCTAAGAGTTGACACGACTGAATGAGTTCACTTTCACTTTTCACTTTCATGCATTGGAGAAGGAAATGGCAACCCACTCCAGTGTTCTTGCCTGGAGAATCCCAGGGACAGGGGAGCCTGGTGGGCTGCTGTCTATGGGGTCGCACAGAGTCGGACACAACTGAAGTGACTTAGCAGTAGCAGCAGCAACTTATCTATAGTTTATTACTTAAATACCATGTGTTTCTAATTTAATACCATATCTCAGACTCACTATTAAAGGTATTTTATTCTCTAATTTTTTTCAAACCTTTTAATGTATTTAAAGAATTTAATCTGTGATTTTTATGATCCAGATCCTGTCAGTCCACAGAATTTTCCAAGGAAGAATATTGGAGTGGGTTGCCATGTCCTTCTCAGGGTATCTTCCTGACCCAGGGATCAAATGTGAATCTCCTGCATTTGCAGGTGTATTTTTTTTACCACTGACCCACCAGGGTAACCCTATAATGGATTTAACAGAAATTAATGAAATAATGATGAAAAAGTAGATAAGCCTTATGGATTGTAAATAAATGTTCCCAAAGCACAAAGTACACAATTAACAAGTTGCTGGGCAAATAGAGAAACTGAGTCTGTCTCCTTCTGGAACCCATGCTCTTAACCACTGTGTTACAATAATTTCTACTTCTATTTAACAATTATACTCTTCATTATAGGGGTGAATACAAATCTAATCAATTTTACAAATGTGTTTTCTAGTACTATAAGAAAATACATGAAATTTAGTTACTCCGATTGTAAAAACACTAAAATTGCATTTTGACTACTGGTAATTTTAATAATGCTTGTAAATATAAACTTGTAGGTAAAGTTTGTCAAATATTATTAAGAGTTAGGATTTTATATTTACAGCTGAAAATGTTTTACTTTTCCCTGTCTCATATAATTATATACATTTCAATTTAGATATTTAACAATAAGGGCTAATCAACTGAAAATTTATATTGGAATAAACTATGGTATTCTGTTAATTGGTAATAAATGCCCAATACATTATTTCAGTAGAAAAATGTAAAATTCATTTCTCCATCAGGCCAAAATCAGCTGTATATCAATATGTTAACTGTTAACTCAGTTATACAGGTTTTATCTTGTGACACTTGCATTAAAAACAAAAAGGTATGAACAATTTTGCATAGGATTTCATTTCCTATAGTCAAACTGGCCAGAACCCAGACACATGGTTTAATTTTAGTGCAGGTTAGGCTGGAAAAAATATATATATTTTTGTCTAGAAAGGCATATATAACACAGATTTAAAACACATTTTCTTTTCTTCTATTCATGTGTGAAAGCCTTTATCTTCTTTATTATTAAGAATCAAGGTCATATCCAGAGAAAAAAAGATGATTCATCTGGTTTAGTTTGGCAAGAGTGGTAAATTAAATGGAGGAAAAAGTGAGTCTCATCACCTCAGCATCCCTTAAATTCTTGAAGTTGAGGCTAAACTCTACCATTCCTCTACTAGGATGTAATTTTATTTATCTATTTTATGTAAAACATTTTAAAATTTATTTTTAATTGAAGGATAATTGCTTTACAATATTGTGCTGGCTTCTGCCATATATCAACATGAATCAGCAACAGGTATACGTGCGTCTCCTCCCTCTTGAACCTCCTTCTCAGTTCCCACCCCATCTCATCCCTCTAGGTTGTCACAGAGCACCAATTTGATCTCCCTGAGTCATACAGCAAATTTCCACTGGCTATCTATTTTACATATGATAATGTAGATGTTTTCATGCTACTATCTCCATTGGTCCCACTCTCTCTTTCCCCTGCTATCTCCACAAGTCTGTTCTCTATCCTGCATGTTCATTGCTGCCCTGAATATAGGTTCATCAGTACCCTCTTTTTATATTCCAAATTATGTGTTAGCAAATGAGACTTGTTTTTCTCTATTTGACTTACTTCACTTTGTATGATAGGCTCATCCACCTCATAACAACTGATTTAAATATGTTTATTTTTATGGCTGAATAATATTTCATTTCATATATGTATCATAGCTTCTTTATTCATTTATCTGTTGATGGACATCTAGGGTGCTTCCATGTCCCAGCTATTGTAAAAAGTGCTGCAATGAACATTGGGGTACATGGATCTTTTTCAGTTATGGTTTTCTCAAGATTTCTTATATGTTCAGTAGTGGGACATTGGGTCATATGGTAGTTTTATTTCTATTTTTTTAAGGAATCTCCATACTGTCCTCCATAGTGGCTATATCAGTTTGCATTCCCACAAACAGTATAAGAAGATTCCCTTGGAAAGCAGCTATGCTCACCACCATACCATCAACATGTTAACTGATATTTGTAGATGAATTTGGAATGGTCCTAGGATGAGTGTCAAAGCAAACCTTAAATTTACTTGAATATTTTATTTTACAGGTATAAAGAAAATAGAAGACAGCATGTATAAATTTTAAATAGTAAGTATAAATCATAAATATTGAATAAATATCATTTTGGTTATTATCTTTTTATTTTTCTGTATTTTAAAAGTTTATCTTTGTAAGAAAAAACCTTGAAAAAATTTCCTCAAAATATTTACTTGTTAATTTAAGGGAATATTTTTATGCAATACATGTTGATACCAAAGGAACCCTGGCTAAAATTCTCCATGTAATTACCAGGCCAAAAAAAAAAAAAAATGACCTTGGTTAAAGTGAAAAGTATTAACATATTAAATAAATTCATTTCAAAGATTCTGGTCAATAAGTAGAAGTTTCAAGGCACCTCTGTCTAATGCCACAGGAAATGTCAATCAGGAGAAGTGTGTATTGAATTTTTGTATATTTCAAAAGATTAAGGCTATTGAAGTTATAGCAGTAAAACTGGGATGAGCAAATAAGCTGATTTATTCTTACCATTAGATGAAAGAAACTAATTTAGTATGAATAGACTCTGTGGATTGAAGAGTAATGGAAGGAAAATATTTGGGAAACTTTATTTTTTAAAGTAGGTTGGAGTGAGAGTATATTAACTGAAGTCAAAGAAAAAAAGAAATCGTCAGTCTTACTAATTTTGTAGACAGGTCTTTTCTCCCTGAGAGAATAGCCATCTGTTGAGGAGATTCTCTTTATCATATCACAATCCTTTAATTTAGTATCTTCCTTGGGATTGCAGACTTATTAGTTACACTATGATTAATAATATTTCTAAACACCTATGAAGATGTGGACATTGATTTATTAAACAAAATACTTAGGTAAGATTGAGCAAAGGGAACTATCATCATTTATCTCAAATACCTGAGAAATATGTATGTGTGTAAGACATTTATTTTAATTTCTACCTTTCAGATGCATGAACTGAGATTTGAAGATGTTAAAGAACTTGAGCATAATCACATACAGAAACCTACAGATCTGAGTAAAATTGTAGACATTACCAACTGATCAAGAAACCCACCCTCAAATTCAAAGGTAATCAGATTTTGCTTATAGATACTTTAAGCATAACTGAGGTGAGAAATGATGCTGTAAGTAAATAATTAATATCAATGAAGAAATACTTTTTTTCTCTCTCCTTTTTAAGGTGCACTTTAGGTATAGCAGGATGCAATAGAAAGAATAATAAGTTTTCCAGGTGGCTCAGTAGGAAAGAATTCACCTGCAAATGCAAGAGATGTAGGTTTGATCCCTGGGTCAGGAAGACGCCCTGGAGTAAGAAATGGTAACCCATTCCAGTATTATTTCCTGGAAAATTGCATGGACAGAGGAGCCTGGTGGGTTGCAGTCTATAGAGTCACAAAGAGTTACATACAACTGAGCACACAGACCAATGAAAAGAAAATCGGCTCTGGTATAAAAGAAGTCCACATCACAATTCCTAAAATTTTACTTTCAGTCTAAATCTCAGATCTAGATGTGTATAAGAGACAGGAATATTGGAGTGGGTTGCCATGTCCTTCTCAGGGTATCTTCCTGACCCAGGGATCAAATGTGAGACACCTGAATTGCAGGCAGACTCCTTACTCTCTAGGCCACCAGGGAAGTCCAACCCAACCCAACAAAAATGCCCAGCAGAGTAATTACTAAGCTGAGACTTGATTTACATTGAGCCCATTTTCCTGTTAGTGTGGATGTCAGGCTTCTTCTTCACCCCATGAAGTCTGGCTTTATGTTCATAATTCAAGATTGCTCCCAGGGAGACTCAGACAAGAGCCCAAAGCTGGTTATTTATGCAGAAACTGGACACATACACACTCTGAAGGAAAATGCTGTACTTTTCTACTAAGCAGATGTACTGAGGGGAGGACTATTCTGGTCAATAAGTAGAAGTTTCAAGGCACCTCTGTCTAATGCCACAGGAAATGTCAATCAGGAGAAGTGTGTATTGAATTTTTGTATATTTCAAAAGATTAAGGCTATTGAAGTTATAGCAGTAAAACTGGGATGAGCAAATAAGCTGATTTATTCTTACCATTAGATGAAAGAAACTAATTTAGTATGAATAGACTCTGTGGATTGAAGAGTAATGGAAGGAAAATATTTGGGAAACTTTATTTTTTAAAGTAGGTTGGAGTGAGAGTATATTAACTGAAGTCAAAGAAAAAAAGAAATCGTCAGTCTTACTAATTTTGTAGACAGGTCTTTTCTCCCTGAGAGAATAGCCATCTGTTGAGGAGATTCTCTTTATCATATCACAATCCTTTAATTTAGTATCTTCCTTGGGATTGCAGACTTATTAGTTACACTATGATTAATAATATTTCTAAACACCTATGAAGATGTGGACATTGATTTATTAAACAAAATACTTAGGTAAGATTGAGCAAAGGGAACTATCATCATTTATCTCAAATACCTGAGAAATATGTATGTGTGTAAGACATTTATTTTAATTTCTACCTTTCAGATGCATGAACTGAGATTTGAAGATGTTAAAGAACTTGAGCATAATCACATACAGAAACCTACAGATCTGAGTAAAATTGTAGACATTACCAACTGATCAAGAAACCCACCCTCAAATTCAAAGGTAATCAGATTTTGCTTATAGATACTTTAAGCATAACTGAGGTGAGAAATGATGCTGTAAGTAAATAATTAATATCAATGAAGAGATACTTTTTTTCTCTCTCCTTTTTAAGGTGCACTTTAGGTATAGCAGGATGCAATAGAAAGAATAATAAGTTTTCCAGGTGGCTCAGTAGGAAAGAATTCACCTGCAAATGCAAGAGATGTAGGTTTGATCCCTGGGTCAGGAAGACGCCCTGGAGTAAGAAATGGTAACCCATTCCAGTATTATTTCCTGGAAAATTGCATGGACAGAGGAGCCTGGTGGGTTGCAGTCTATAGAGTCACAAAGAGTTACATACAACTGAGCACACAGACCAATGAAAAGAAAATCGGCTCTGGTATAAAAGAAGTCCACATCACAATTCCTAAAATTTTACTTTCAGTCTAAATCTCAGATCTCAAATTTTCCATCCACTAAAATGGAGAATGTAAGAATTACCTCATAAGATTATAATCAGGATAAAATTAATAAACAGATGTCACTGAACCTATACACAAATGAAATTTAGCAAAACAGTATAAATAGAAATAGAATGTGTACTCAGATATTTATACTTTAGTTAAATTTTCCTCAAAATATTCTTGACCCCTGATCTGCCTATGTATTCTTCTTTTTAAGAATATTAGCCCTGGTGTGCAAGGTCTGAGCATTTAGCCTAAATTTATCTGAAAATATAAGCCAGTTTTAACCTACCTGTGGTCCCTAAGTCACTGATATGACAAAGTCTGAGAACAAGAAAATATATGATTAGAAAAATTATGTTGTTGAATAGATATGTACAGTGATACTCAGTTTCACCTGTGCTGTTACATATAAGCTTTGTAAAACCATTTACAGATATAGTAGAAATCAGAAAACCATGGTCTATTTCCTGCTTTACCACTAATTCACTGTATTGGTACAAGCTACTAAATTATCATTTCTCTAATTTTGATTTTGCTACAAATTAAAAAATGTTTTTTGACACCCCTTAACTCTGTTGAAGTGGTCATTTTCCCTTTCAATTACATTGATTTTCATATACATGAAATCAGCATTCACTCATAACTTTTTAAAAATTATTTCCCAATTTATATATAATGTTTATTATTATTGACCTATAGGATAGATTACTTGAACCTGTATATTGCTCTAGTAATGATGAAAGATGATCTGGCAGTTTAATTTTTTTCAAGGCTATTTTCAGAATTTTTCTTAATGGTTTCTATTAAAATCTTTTTAGAGGAAGTAAATATCCTCATTTTGAGACAGGATGAAAAAATGTGGCTAGAGTCCTAAAGTCAAGGACATAGTAGTGCTAGGGACACTGACAGTGCAACGTGAGTTAGAATGAGAGAGAACAGCTGGGCTACCCAGGCAGTGTCTGAGCTGGTAGAGCAGACTTCTTACATATTCTGCATGTGCAGGTGGATGGGACAGAATTATAAACAATTCTGATGGCAGATGTTCTTCCAGATGATTGGACCAAATAGGCATTTTTCAGTGGATGTCTTGCAGTCTTTAGAAAGAGAATTAATAAGAGATAGGAAAGCTACCAATAATCAAGCATACATGATGAGATTAAAACAGATTCAGAGAAGAAAAAATAAGCCTTACATTGTTAAATTAGAATAAATTGATATGATAGAGACTACTGAATATGGGTGCTTGAGGTGAGCTTTTGAAGTTCTATATCCAGGATTAAGATATCAACTAAAGTGAGAGGGTATTGGATAATTCAGGAATCCTGAGTGAGACTACAAATCCTTGGTATGAGAAGATAACCTGCTTATAGTTATAACAATATGGGACTAGAGGCAAAGACATTCTCTTATATTTTCAAATGTCTTCAAAATATACTCTTCTTTATTCTTATAGCTAACAGAGTTCCTGCTTTACTTGAAATTCCCTGAAGGGTTTCTCATTCTTCCTTACCCTACACGAACCATAATATTTTATAAATATCTTTAATTCCTATTTAAAATTTCCTGATAGTTACCTGTACTATTTCATGTAGATTTTTCTTTAGTCAAAGTTCATGAAATTTCACTAAACTGATCTCTTCGCTCTTTGTGGCAGTCATAACTTGGTGCCCTCTTCATATTTCAACTACATATTCTTTGAGGATTTTGGCAATATATTCTTCTGTGTTAGAAAAGTCTCATCGTTACTTTACATGACCTTAAGGCTCATAACAAAAGCCTAATAAAAATATTAGCTACAAAACCTCTTGATCTCAAGAATTCTCCACTTAATGCATAAATTTCCAAAAACAGATCCAGAAAATTGTCATCATTCTCAGAAATATTATATGAAGAATGATTAATATCCAATAGAACCCTCTTGTAACTAAACAATTTGACAACTTAATACATATATAAATATTGTATAACCAGTATACCATAAGCTACATATATTTAGTGTACGGCATGTAATAAATGTTGATATATGTATACATCATAAAAATATCACAATCAAAATAATTACCATATCCATCACCCTCAAAACTTTCCTCATGCCTCTTTGTATCTCTGTGCTGAGTTCCCTTATATACTTCATCACCAGGCAGTCTTTCTCTTTTGTCTGTTGCTACATATTAGATTGCATATGATAGAGTATTATATGGGCTTCCCTTGTAGCTCAGCTGGTAAATAATTCATCTGCAATGCAGGAGACTTGGGTTCAATCCCTGGGTTGGGAAGATCCCCTTGAGAAGGGAAAGGCTACCCATTCCAGTATTCTGGCCTGGAGAATTCCATGGATGGTATAGTCCATGGGGTTGCAGAGTCAGACACAACTGAACAACTTTCACTTCACGCATAAAATTAAGGGTGAAACAAAAGTTTTGAGGGCGATGGATATGGTTATTATTTTGATTGTGATATTTTAATGATGTATACATATATTAACAAGATGTGTATAAGAGACAGGTGTGTAGGTCAGGAAGCAACAGTTAGAACTGNATCTGACTTTGTGACTCCATGGACTGTAGCCTGCCAGGCTCCTCTGTCCATGGGATTTTCCAGGCAAGAATGCTAGAGTGGGTTGTCATTTCCTTCTTTAGGGGATCTTCCTGATCCAGGGATCGAGTCCAAGTCTACTTAGCAGGTAGACTCTTTATCACTGAGCTACCTGGGAATTTGCTTAATTCAGGAGGAATTCTCAGCTACGGCAGATTGCGATGTTCCCCAACGCAGTGAATTAAATCCAAGATGTCTTGGAACAGCCAGCTGTGGCTTTAACCTTCTTTTGCTGGTGAGACCGCCTCATAGCCTGGAAACAACAGATTCTCTCTGGGAAAGAGAGTGTTCTCAGGAGGTGTCATCCTGTGTTAGTTACTAGGCCCTCTGAGCCTGGCTGCACCAGGAGGGATCCACTAGCTCTGAAGAAGCTAGGTATGTGTCTGCATTTTGTCAGCATCTAAATTTTACCTTAACAAGATACCATACACAAGTATTGAACTGTAGTTATGATATGCAAGCTGCAGTATAATGATATGAAGCTGAGTGATATGTACTTGTATGTGCAGCCTACTTTGAAATGCATTTGAAAAGAAGGTGGATTGATGGGTGGAAGAGAGAGAGATAGATGGGATGGATATGTGATAAAATCAATGTAGCTAAATGTTAATTGAAGAAACAAGTAGAGAACGTCTGGGTGTTCATCATATGGTTCTTTAAACTTTGCTGTATGTTTTTCAACTCATGGGATATGTCCTATTCCCTTGGTATCTCTAATTTTCTTGAAGAGATCTCTAGTCTTTCCCATTCTATTGTTTTCCTCTATTTCTTTGCATTGATCGCTGAAGAAGGCTTTCTTATCTCTCCTTGCTATTCTTTGGAACTCTGCATTCAGATGCTTATATCTTTCCTTTTCTCCTTTGCTTTTCACTTCTGTTCTTTTCACTTCTCTTCTTTTCACAGCTATTTGTAAGGCCTCCTCAGATAGCCTTACAAAAAAATGCTTTCTTTTCCATTTCTTTTTCTTGGGGATGGTCTTGATTCCTGTTTCCTGTACAATGTCACAAACTTCCATCCATAGTTCATCAAGCACTCTATCAGATCGAGTCCCTTAAATTCATTTCTCACTTCCACTGTAAAATCATAAGGGATTTGATTTAGGTCATACTTGAATGGTCTAGTGGTTTTCCATTCTTTCTTCAATTTAAGTCTGAATTTTGCAATAAGGAGTTCATGATATGAGCCACAGTCAGCTCCCAGTCTTGCTTTTGCTGACTGTATAGAGCTTCTCTATCTTTGGCTGCAAAGAATATAATCAATCTGTTTCAATGTTGACCATCTGGTGATGTCCATGTGTAAAGTCTTCTCTTGTGTTGTTGGAAGAGGGTGTTTGCTATGACCAGTGCATTCTCTTGGCAAGACTCTATTAGCTTTTGCCCTGCTTCATTCTGTACTCCAAGGCCAAATTTGCCTGTTACACCAGGTGTTTCTTGACTTTCTACTTTTGCACTCAAGTCCCCTAAATGAAAAGGACATCTTGTTTGAGTGTTAGTTCTAGAAGGTCCTATAGGTCTTCACAGAACCATTCAACTTCAGCTTCTTCAGCATTAGTTGTCAGGGCATAGACTTGGATTACTGTGATAGTGAATGGTTTGCCTTGGAAACGAACAGAGATCATTCTGTCATTTTTGAGATTGCATCCAAGTACTGCATTTCGGACTCTTTTGTTGACCATGATGGCTACTCCATTTCTTCTGAGGGATTCCTGCCATTTGCCCTGCTTCATTCTGTACTCCAAGGCCAAATTTGCCTGTTACTCAGGTGTTTCTTGACTTCCTACTTTTGCATACCAGTCCCCTATAACAAAAAGGACATCTTTTTTGGGTGTTAGTTCTAAAAGGTCTTGTAGGCCTTCATAGAACCATTGAGCTTCTTCAGCATTACTGGTTGTGGCATAGACTTGGATTACCATGATATTTATGGTTTGCTGCCAGGAGCCAGTGTGAGGAATCCCGCCCGTGGCAAAGGTCATGAGGAAGGAAGCCTGACAAAATGCAAGGGCGTGATCAGGCTTCAGGGGTTCACCCTGGAATTTCCTGAGCATCCACCCCCCAAAACCAGAGTCTGCCTGCTTTACTGTGTTATGCTTTCCACCTACTCTTCTGACATTAACAGGGGGCTGTCCTCCCCCCTCCAACCTTTTTCTGGAAAAGGTTAATTTAGAGCTTTTAGATAATAAATCTCCTGGGCATAATAACAGTGTTTTAATCCAAAAACCCCTCTGATGGCCTGCCTGCCAGACTCTTACAACTGCACATGTGATTGATAGGACTGATTAAAGGTTTCATTTGTTGAGCCAATACTTGCTGCCAAATTTTCATATCCTTTGTTTGTAGCTATAGTTGGTATATAGAAAAAACAGGTAGTAGAACTGGTATTAGCAACATTAGATCTTTGAGTTAAGTACATTCTTTGTTATAACCCACTGCACCTTTGTTCTACAGGAATGTAACTTTATTTAGTACTTTGAGGGTGATGCAGAGTAAAGAAAAAGCACTTCTAGGGAAAAAGAGTTTTCTGGTTGATAGACATTTATCTAGGAAGAGAGCCATAAAAATGTTAACAGGCCTCTTGGACAGAAGATAATGTAGACCACCTGAGACCTTTTGTATACAGGAAGGTATGCAATAAGAAAGCCTGGTCTCAATGAGGGTCAGGACTGCTGCCCCTGCATAACTCTGCATATTCCATTAGTTCTTTATGTACAACTTGAGGTATATAAGCTGATTTTGAAAATAAAGTCTTGAGTCTTGCACCGATGTTGGGCTCCCCCATATCGTTCTTTTCTCCCCTTTTCCAGCTGAATTCCCATCTGGAGCACAGAGGCTCTCCAAGTCTACTTACTTGCCCTGGCTTCTAAGATCCACGTGAGAGGGAGCCCAAGGCGGGGCACCCTCTGCTATTTAAGTGAACGCCGGTGGCCTAACGTAGACAGTGCAAACCTCTTGTCTCGAGGTATTATTAGTTTTCCACATAAACCAAGGTATTCAGCCTCTTTTTCTCCACCAATATTTCCTACTACTCTCTCCATTTCTAATCTCTATATATATCTGTAGTTAAATAAGTTTTTTTTCTAGGACGCCGACTCCGTCCTCACTTTGAATTCCCTGGATCCACCAGGGCTGGACCCTGGCAGTTTGCCTTGGGAACAAATAGAGATCATTCTGTCATTTTTGAGATTGCATCCAAGTACTGCATTTCAGAATCTTTTGTTGACTATGATGGCTACTCCATTACTTCTAAGGATTTCCTGCCCACAGTAGTAGATATAATGGTCATCTGAGTTAAATTCACCCATTTTGGTACATCTTAGTTCACTGATTCCCAGAATTTTGACTTTCACTCTTGCCATCTCCTATTTGACCACTTCCAATTTGCCTTGATTCATGGACCTAACATTCCAGGTTCCTATGCAATATTGCCCTTTACAGCATCGGACCTTGCTTCTATCACCAGTCACATCCACAACTGAGTGTTGTTTTTGCTCTCGTTTCATCCTATGGTTTGGCTTGGTTTGGTTCCAACACTATGGAACCAAACCAGGTTCCAGGCAAGAATACTGGAGTGGGTTGCCATTTCCTTCTCTGGGAGATTTTCCCAACCCAGGAATTGAACCCGAGTCTCCCACATGGTAGGCATTGTAGGCAGACGCTTTACCCTCTGAGCCACCAGGGAAGATAACACTATGTTAGTTTCTGTTAAATAACATAGTGATTTAATGTTTCTATATATTTCAAAGTGATCATCATGATAAGTCAAGTTATGCAGTGTCACCATACAAAGATATTACATAGTTAAAAACTATATTCCCCACACTCTACATTTTATACCCATGAGAGTTATCTTGAAAGTTTATACTTCTTAATCTTTCTCACTTATTTCTTTCCTCCCCCAACCTCCTTCCCTCTGGCAACCATCTATTTGTTCTCAGTATCTATAACTCTGCTTTATTATGTTCATTGGTTTTGTTTTTTATGATACATATAAGTGAAATCATACAGTATTTGTCCTTGTCTTAGCAGATTTTTGATAAATGATAGTCCTTATGCAACATATAAATTGATCACACCACCTTTCTTTAATGACTTTGATTTTTTTCTATTTACTTGGAGGGAATTGGCAGTTTTCTCCACCTTCAGTTGCATTGCTTGGTGTGGGGAGGTAATAGAGCACCTTGCAACATCAGCAACACCTGAATGTTCATTAGCAATATATAATCTCTGGCCCACCCAGACTCACTGAATCAGAATCTGCCTGTTTAACAAAATCTCTAGGTGATTCAAAGCTGTTGACTCTGTGACTCACAACAAACTGGAAAGTTCTTAAAGAAATGGGAATACCAGACCATGTGACCTGCCTCCTGAGCTTCTATATTCAGGTCAAGAAGCAGCAGTTAGAACTGGACATGGAACGACAGACTGGTTCCAAATCCAGAAAGGAGTACATCAGTCTGTGTATTGTCACCCTGCTTATTTAACTTATATGCAGAGTGGTAGTGGTGGTGGTTTAGTTGCTAAATCATGTCCGAGTCTTGCAATCCCGTGGACTGTAGCCCACCAGGCTCTCCTGTCCATGGGATCCTCTAGGCAAGAATACTGGAGTATATGCAAAGTACATCATGAGAAATGCTGGGCTGGAAGAAGCACAAGACAGAATCTAGACTGCTGGGAGAAATATTAATAACCTCAGATGTGCAGATAACAACACCCTTATGGCAGAAAGTGAAGAAGAGCCTCTTGATGAAAGTGAAAGAAGAGAGTGAAAAAGTTGGCTTAAAACTCAACATTCAGAAAACGAAGATCATGGCATCCCGTCCCATCACTTCATGGCAAATAGATGAGGAAACAGTGGAAACAGTGAGAGACTCTATTTTGGGTGGCTTCAAAATCACTGCAGATGGTGACTGCAGCCATGAAATTAAAACACACTTGCTCCTTGGAAGAAAAGTTATGACCAACCTAGACAGCATATTAAAAAGTAGAGATTTACTTTACCAACAAAGGTCCTACTAGTCAAGGCTATGGTTTTTCCAGTAGTCATGTATAGATGTGAGAGTTGGACTATAAAGAAAGCTGAGCTCAGAAGAGTTGATGCTTTTGAAGTGTGGTGTTAGAGAAGATTCTTGAGAGTCCCTTGGACTGCAAGGAGGTCCAACCAGTCCATCCTAAAGGAAATTAGTCCTGAATATTCATTGGAAGGACTGATGCTGAAGCTGAAACTCTAACACTTTGGCCACCTGATGCAAAGAGTTGACTCATTGGAAAATACCCTGATGCTGGGAAAGATTAAAGGAGGGAGGAGAAGGGGACAAAGGATGAGATGGTTGGATGGCATTACTGACTTGATGGATATGAGTCTGAGTAAATTCTGGGAGTTGGTAATGGACAGGGAGGCCTGGCATGCTACAGTCCATGGGGTCACAATGAGTCGGACACAACTGAGTAACTGAACTGAGACAGGTGTTTCAAGTTAGCCAGGCATCCCAATGCATCACAATTTTATTCATTTGTTGGACTCTTCCTTTCTTAATTACTGTAATGTTTTTGACTGCTCCTTTGTAAGAAAATAAGAATTTGAGGTAATTTCTCCAACAACGATTATTATTTACTTAAATTATTTCCCCACTCCTCTATTTCTATGTCTTTCTGTACACTTAATAAGTTAGTTTTAGTAATAAGACATGGTCTAGTTTTTTGAAGGCATTTAAAATCATAATTCCACTCCTAATAGCAAGAGTGCATATAATCCGATTGAAACAAAAACAGTATGCACAATTATGTTTATGATCCCTGGTTTAGAGTGGTTGCAAAATGATGTAGCTCACTTTTAGAATGTTAAAATATAAACAAAATATGTGTGCTTTAAGGTTAATGACATATGGTAATTATTGAGTTTAATATTAGGCTTTTCCTACCCTTTGCTTCTTCACTCTTTTATCCTGAAAGAAAGGGGATGGCAATGGAGTTGAGATTTTAACTTTAGTCATATGTTTAAAGGATGAGAGTTCCTGGATTTTCCAGACATAGGAATAGGGAATAAAACTGGGCTATTCAGTGGTTCCCTTGTGGCTGCTGCTGCTGCTGCTAAGTCGCTTCAGTCGCGTCCAACTCTGTGCAACCCCATAGACGGCAGCCCACCAGGCTCCCCCGTCCCTGGGATTCTCCAGGCAAGAACACTGGAGTGGGTTGCCATTTCCTTCAAAGCGTGAAAGTGAAAAGTGAAAGTGAAGTCGCCCAGTCATGTCCGACTCTTAGCGACTCCATAGACTGCAGCCCACCAGGCTCCTCCGTCCATGGGATTTTCCAGGCAGGAGTACTGGAGTGGGGGTGCCTCCCTTGTGGCTCAGATGGTAAAGAATCTGCTTGCAGTGCCAGAGACCTGGGTTCCATCCCTGGGTTGGGAAGATCCCCTGGAAAGGAATGGCAACCCATTCTAGTATTCTTGCCTGGAGATTTCTATGAATAGAGGGGCCTGGAAAACTACAGTCCACGGGTGGTAAGAAGTGAGTCACGACTGAACGACTGACACTAAGTTGGACGCAACTGACGAGACTAAGCGTGCACGCACACTGGGAGAAGACTTTAGGATGGAAGGTCGTCTCTGTCTTCGAAGCCAGTTCGTGAAAATACTTTCCTTTTAATATTCCCCTTCAACAAGCAATAACAATTTCTCCTATTATGTTGTAGTCGCAGGTCTTACTTCTCCAGGGTTTCCAAGGCTCTTTGGATGAGGGTCTTCCATTTGATATTTGCACAGCCACGAATTCCATCAGGTAAGGTCAGCTGCTAGTCCGACAGAGTGACTCCGGGTCTAAGGCCAGAGGTTAAAAAGCTGGTTGGATTAATTTGGCTGGGACTTGCCTGCTGGTCCAGTGGTTAAGAATTCATCTGCCAGTGCGGGGGACACAGTTCCTTCCCTGGCCAGGGAAGATTCCACAGTCCGCAGGAAAACCTGTGTGCTGCAGCTCCCGAAGTCACGTGCCCCAGAGCCTGTGCTCTGCAACGAGAGAAGCCACTGCAAGGAGAAGCCCGCACGCTGCAACTAGAGAGAGCCTTTATGCAGCCACGAAGACCAGCACAGCCAAAATAAATAGATAAAAATTTAAAAATTAGTTTGGTTGGAGTAATATAGCGATATGGATTCAGTTTAGTGTAGAACTGTTGGATTGCTCACTTCTGATCTTTTTCTTGGCAGGTTCTCAAGTGGCTAGGGCCTGTGGGATATTCAAAACATGAACTAGTTGGAATATTGAGCATAGACAATCCAAGTTCATCCACCTGAAAGCTTCTAGGTCTTAAATGTCTCTTTAATTTTTAGGTACTCAGTTTTTTCCTCCTCTGTGTTACCAAATGCCTTGCTCGTTGAAATTCTATAACATTTCTGGGCAAATTTGACCTGTAGGTCATGCATTGATGAAAAATATATCTTTCTGAACTTTAGTATGTCTTTCAAAACCTTTAGAGAAAATATATGCTGAAAGGTAGCCCATATAATATCTACTAGATTTAATCTTCTTAAATTGATTGTATAAACCTTGTTAGTTTATTTTTCACTTCAGATATTTTTATATTAAGAATGAGTGGTTACTGGGGGGAAAATACACATCCATTTTGTGGACAAGGTCCTGTAAGCCTCAGGGTTCTTACACATCAGAGAAAGTTTTTTTTTTTTTTTCTTTCAGTAGAGGATGAAAATAGGAGACCCATTGCTTGCATTGACCTTTAGTAACCTCGAGCTCCTTGGGAAGCTAAAATGTGCCATGATATCAAAGAGACGTATTCCTTAAAGTTCTCTTGTTCTTCGCTTCACCAATACTTCTTTATTCTGCATTGACACTGAGATTCCTGCTCTTTTATCATGAATATTTAAAGCTTATCCCTATAAAAATCATATTAGCTAGTTACAGCAGGAGCTTGGATATCAAAGGGTGGAACTGAAATAATTATAAGTGAAAAAACAAAACAAAACAAAACCATCAGTTGGTCATTTACACATGAAATTCAAAATTTGAAAGCCAGTGGATTTATTGTACTTACATTATTGAAGTGTTAAGCAGCTTTGCTTTAGCCCAAATCATTATCCATTTGAAACATTTGGATGGAAACTTACCAATGCATCAACTGGGACCCTACCTAGAGATTATTTGCTTACCTTAATGTGTACTGTTACACTACTGCAGCCACCTGGTTCTCTTGAAGCTTGTTTATCGCATAATTACAAGGTTACAGGACACCAGGTCTTTTGAGATTTTGGCAAAAAGCCAATAATATAATTTTACTTCTCTTTTCTTGCTGTATTTTGGAACTAAATTCACACAAAAATTGATAGCTACTTACAAGATATGAAGCAAGCAGCTTTGCAATATGGGTTATGAAGTAAACAGCATTTAAAGTGAATTCAAAAGCATGTTTAGTGCATTATTACATGTGAATATTAGAAATACAGGCAATTAGAAAGGGCTTTAGTCAAAGCTATGGTTTTTCCAGTAGTCATGTATACACGTGAGAGTTGGACCATAAGGAAGGCTGAGTGCCGAAAAACTGATGCTTTTGAACTGGGATGCTGGAGAAGACACTAGAGAGTCCCTTGGACTGCAAGGAGATCCAACCAGTCCATCCTAAAGGAAATCAGTCCTGAATATTCATTGGAAGGACTGATGTTGAAGCTGAACTCCAAAATTTTGGCCACCTGATGCAAAGAACTGACTCATTTGAAAAGACCCTGATGCTGGGAAAGATTGAGGGCAGGAGGAGAAGGCAACTGAGATGGTTGGATGGCATAACCGACTTGATGGACATGAGTTTGAGCAAGCTCCAGGAGATGGTGATGGACAAGGAAACCTGGCGTGCTGCAGTCCACAAGGTCGCAAAGAGTCGGACACAACTGAGTGACTGAACAATAACATCATGAATAGCATTGTGTCAGTAAATATTGTGCTACAACCTTGTTTCTCATGCTTTGTTAATTGTGTGAATTTAACAAATTAATTCCTTAGTGTTGAATACTTTCTGATGAAATGAAAATTTACTAAACTGGGTCTTAGTTACTTTGAACTTTGGTTAATAGACTGCATTTACACAAACAGAGTATTAAACGGTGTGGAAAAGGAAAAGGGTTCAGGGGTTAACTGTATGTTGCCTGCATGAAAGATATGCTAGAAAATAAAATGTCCTCAACTTTCAGTTTAAAGAATGAGGATGGTAATAGTACAAATGGAATACAGTTTTCTTCAGCTCTCCTGCAGATTTAAGGAAAAGAACCCAGACTTGCGTTTAGGCAAGACTCTGAAGCACAACCATTTTATTTTCCTGCCTTTTGGGAATCTGGAGCTATTAGTCATTCTAGAGAAATTTAGACTTGAGAAGATTGTGTAAGAACAAAAGAATAAAGATCAAATTTCAAAAGTTGTTTAATCTTGAGACTATGTAATCAGATGGAATTGCTGACAAGTAGCTATTTCATAATGTTCCTGAGCTAGAACTAGTTCATACAACCAAGGTATGGTATAAGTAGATGATAGAATGCCTTTTTTCTTTTTCTTTCTAAAAATTGATTCTGGACTTCTACAGTCATTGAAGGAAATAATTTTTCTCCAAATGAAATAGATGGGGAAACAGTGGAAACAGTGTCAGACTTTATTTTTTTGGGCTCCAAAATCACTGCAGATGGTGACTGCAGCCATGAAATCAAAAGATGCTTACTCCTTGGAAGAAAAGTTATGACCAACCTAGATAGTATATTCAAAAGCAGAGACATTACTTTGCCGACTAAGGTCCGCCTAGTCAAGGCTATGGTTTTTCCTGTGGTCATGTACGGATGTGAAATTTGGACTGTGAAGAAAGCTGAGTGCCGAAGAATTGATGCTTTTGAACTATGATGATGGAGAAGACTCTTGAGAGTCCCTTGGACTGCAAGGAGATCCNAGAAAAGTTATGACCAACCTAGATAGTATATTCAAAAGCAGAGACATTACTTTGCCGACTAAGGTCCGTCTAGTAAAAGCTATAGTTTTTCCTGTGGTCATGTATGGATGTGAGAGTTGGACTGTGAAGAAGGCTGAGCACCGAAGAATTAATGCTTTTGAATTGTGGTGTTGGAGAAGACTCTTAAGAGTCCCTTGGACTGCAAGGAGATCCAACCAGTCGGTTCTGAATGAGATCAACCCTGTGATTTCTTTGGAAGGAATAAGGCTAAAGCTGAAACTCCAGTATTTTGGCCAACTCATGAGAAGGGTTGACTCATTGGAAAAGACACTGATGCTGGGAGGGATTGGGGGCAGTGGGAGAAGGAGACGACCAAGGATGAGATGGCTGGATGGCATCACGGACTCGATGGACGTGAGTCTGAGTGAACTCTGAGAGATGGTGATGAACAGGGAGGCCTGGCATGCTGCGATTCATGGGGTCGCAAAGAGTTGGACACAACTGAGCGACTGAACTGAACTAAACTGAACTGAAATTATTATATAAATATAGCAATTATTATATATTTTGGTCTGGCTTATTTCATTTAGAGTAATTGTTTTCAGATTCAATGTTGTGTTCTGTGTACAAATAGTACTTTTTTATTGTCAAACTGTATTCCATTGTAAAATGTTCAGAAATTCCTTTACACTTCATAACTTGATGGACTTTTCTTTCTTTATAGTTTTGGCTCTTAGACGTAAATTTGTTTCATCAGCTATATGAAATAACAGAACTTTTTTCAAGTCTTCTATTTCCTTACTGTGTTTTAATCTATTTGTGAAATCAGAGAATAGTATTGTACTATTGAATAGTACAATAGTATTGAATACTATTGCATAGTATTGAATAGTACTATTCAGAGAATAGTATTGTAATCTTCAACTACATTTGTGGATTTTTCTGTGTGAGGTACTACTAGTTTCTGTTATATGTATTTTGAAGATCTATTAATAGATACATATTTTGGATTATTGTGACGCAATTACCTTGTTATCTTTACAAAGTAACCTATTATCACTGTCATTGTTCTTTGCTCTGAACTCTAATTTTTCTAGGTATAGCTACTCTAGCTTTCTTTTGATTAGTGTCAGCATACGTTTCTTTACTATTTTACTTTTAACATATATCATTTTTGGGGGATTTATTTTTATTCATCTGATAATGTCTATTATTTAATATAGTGTTTATATCACATATATTTAATGTGATTAGTGATATCAGTTCATTTTAGTCACTCATAGTGTCCGAATCTTTGCGACCCCATGGACTCTAACATGCCACGCTTCCCTTTGCATCACCAACTCTCAGAGCTTGCTCAAATTCATGCACACTGAGTCAGTGATGCCATCCAACTATCTTATCCTCTGTCATCCCCTTCTCCTCCTGCCTTCAATCCTTCCCAGAACCAGGGTCTTTGCCAGTGAGTAAGTTCTTTGCAGCAGGTGGCCCAAGTATCAAAGTTTTAGCTTCAGCATCAGTCCTTCCAATGAATATTCAAGACTAATTTCCTTTGAGATTTACTGGTTGGATCCCTTTGTAGTCCAAGGGACTCTCAAGAGTTTTCTCCAGCACCAAAGTTCAAAAGCATCAATTCTTCAGCACTCAGCCTTCTTGATGGTCCAACTCTCACATCCCTACCTGACTAGTAGAAAAGCCATAGCTCTGACTAGATGGACTTTTGTTAGCAAAGTAATGGCTATGCTTTTTAATATGTTGTCTAGGTTGGTCATAACTTTTCTTCCAAGGAGCAAGTGTCTATTAATTTCATGGCTGTAGTCACTATCTGCAGTGATTTTGGAGCCCAAGAAAGTAAAGTATGTCACTGTTTCCATTGTTTCCCCATCTATTTGTCATGAAGTGATGGGCTGGATGCCATGATCTTAGTTTTTTGAATTTTGAGTTTTAAGCCAACTTTTTCACTCTTCCTCTTTCACTTTCATCAAGACCCTCTTTAGTTCCTCTTTACTTTCTGCCATAAATGTGGTGTCATCTGCATATCTGAGGTTATTAATGTTTCTTCCATCAATCTTGATTCTAGCTTGTGCTTCATCAAGCCTGGTATTTCACATGATGTACTCTGCATATAAGTTAAATACTCAAGGTGACAATATACAGCCTCGAGGTACTCCTTTTCCAATTTGGAACCAGTGGTTCCATGTCTGGTTCTAACTGTTGCTTCTTGACTTGCCTACAGATTTCTCAGGTGGTAGGTAAGATGATGTGGTATTACTGTCTCTTTAAACATTATATATCAATAATATCTGATTATTTCAATAAAAAGAGGTTATTAGTATAATCATGTTTAAATATTAAATTCTAACATCTGGTTTCTATTCCATTTATTCTTTGTCTCCCTTTTCCATATTTTTCTGACTTCTTTGGGTTAATTTATTACATTTTCAAATTCAGTTTCACTTTTTTGTTGGCTTATTAGCTAAGGCATGTTTTGTGTTTATTTTAGCAGTTGCTTTTGCTGATAATATAGGTCTTTCACTTACAACAGCCTATTTCAAGCCTTATGTAAGAATCTTGAAGTAGTATTCATTTAATTATTTTGTCTAGGCTTTAATAATTTTGTTGTCATACATTTTACTTCTACCTGTAGTATAAATCCAAACTTCTATTTTTATGGACATTGCATGTACATGAAAAAACATTTGAAAATGTTGCAAGTTCTTTTTGTAGTTTGGAATATGAAAATTATAGTGTCTGTCTCTGCACAGAAGTGAAAAAAAGAGGAGGTAGTACAACTGTGTATTTGACAGGCTCTGGAATATTCCAGTTCTGGAATATTCAGAGTTGAGTGATGGTCTCGGGTGTATTATTCTTTTCAAAAGCTAGAAACATTTAGGACACTGACTCCATGTTCCCCTTCTGAGTTTTGTCATTGTTTTAGAGCTAACAGGAAAAGCTTCATATTTATCTACAATGTTAATACTATGGGCAGATATTTTTATTCACTTTTCCTACATTTTAAGTTTATTTTTATTTTCTACTTTAGTTGTGTTGTAATCATCAGCCTTCTTTGATATTCTGTTATTTTTTACATAGTAGTACAATTATTCATTACTATTGCTTCATGAATCCTGAGACTACATTTTCTTAAGAGTAAAGTCTTGTTATATTTTTTATTTAGAATTTTTAGTTTTATTGTTATTTAGGATAACTTTTACACATCTTTATGTATATATATATATATATATATATACATACATATATATATAGGCATATATATATAGGGATAATAGTACAAGTAAAGTAAATAGGTTTGAACAAACTTCAAACTTTTAAATGTTAGAATCTTTGTAAATGACTTTTCTGCTCAGATTTATCAATGTAAATCATTAAAAGAGCTCTATACTTTCAAGGATATTAACAATGATTGATCTCAACTTATTAAAATAGCAGGTAACCAATATTAAAATATTCGTTAATAATATATGCAGCTCATATTTCAGTAAATGCAATCTTAGTTACATAATTCAAAATGTTTTATTGAATATACAGTCCATGTATAAGAACAGGATATATGGTAGTGAACAAGAAATAGACTGTCAATACTTTCATGGACTTGTGTGCAAGTAGCATTTGCCCCTTTCATTCATCTTTTTATTTCTAAAACTTAGTATACTGTATTACACTGGCTCATAATAAGGATTAAAATGGTAGAGTTTACTCAAAACTTTGGATAACACTGAATTTCGAGATTTATCCATGAAATTATTTGCTTAGTTCTGTGTCAGGGGAGCCTGGTGTGCTGCAGTCCATGGGGTTGCAAAGAGTCAAGAGATGACTGAGAGACAGAACAACAAATGGCAGTTATAAATAAAGGCTGATAATTAGCACATTCTCTGTTACTATCATCTAACATTTTGTAAATATTTATAATTTACTATTTATGTAAACAAATATTATTTTGCTTGATGGATAAGATAAAACTGTTGCTAAAGGAGACATGGTAAGGAAAGTATATCATATCTGTAAATGCAACATAATCACTTTCCCAATATCATACATATAAGGAACTAAACAATGAAACATCAGTAACACTCCTTCTCTTTTTTGTATTTGAAAATAAATTAACAAGTGAACTAAAAAAAAAAAAAATACACCTAACTCTATATACAGAAAAGAAACAGATTTTTAGACATAGGAAGAAGCTTATGGTTACCAGATGGGGAAAGGGAAGAGAAGAGGAATAAATTAGGAGGTTGAGATTAACAGATACAAGATACAAGAGCTATAAATAAAATATTGATAGCTAAGCAGCAAGAACTTATTGTATAGCAAAGCTTATTATAAGATATGAATGTAGTTCCCTTTGCTCTAGCTAAGATGGTAAACAATCTGCCTGCAATACAGAAGACTGGTTTAATCTCTAGGTCAGGAAGATCCTCTAGAGAAGGGAATGACAATCCACTCCAGTATTCTTGCCTGAGGAATCCCACAGACAGAGGAGCCTGGTGATCTACAGTCCATGGGATCACAAAGAGTCAGACGCAACTGAGTGACTAACACCATGTGTATATTGACCAAAATGTTTGCTTTGGTTTTTCTGAAGCATCTTATAGAAAAGGCTGAATGAACCTTTCATTCAGAAGAATGGTAAAGAATCCTGCTTTCCATGCAGGAGATGTGAAGAGACAAGAGTTTGATACCTAGATCAGAAAGATCCCCTGGAGTATTAAATGGCAACACACGCCAGTATTCTTGCCTGGAAAATTCCATGGACAGAGGACCTTGTAGGGCTGTATGTAGTCCATGGAGTCAGAAACAGTCAGACACAACTGAGCACGCAGGCATGCAAGACAATGATAAGAAAGCAAATGAAGTATTTTACCTATTATTATTATTGAGACAGGCCAAAAGAGTTCTTTCTATTCATCAAATAGTTTTAAAAGTTAAAATTTAAAAGGATATTCAAAACTATCTTTTCTATCTTTTTAAATATTAAATTACTGAGTATTTCCTACAATTGATTGATTTTCCCATACATATTCTTCTCCATTCATAGTTTAAGGAGTCATGAGGGAAGATATTGATTAAATAATTTGTGATAGGAGATAAACTTTGAAATGCGTGTGTCAGGGGAGTGTGTAATTTCCTCAGTTCTGTCTCATCACAACAAAAATTTGAAGCGACGGGCTCGGGCTCTCAGATATACTGTGTCTCAGCTCTCGGACAGATCAGTGTTACAGCTCCATGTTACAGCTCAGTTTTATTTAGAAAATAAAAAGAAAATACATATCCTTGAGGCATGAGGGCATGCTGACCAAAAAGGGAAGTGAAATGAAGTCGCTCAGTCGTGTCTGACCCTTTGCAACCCCATGGACTTTAGCCTACCAGCCTCCTCTGTCCATGGGATTTTTCAGGCAATAGTCCTGGAGTGGATTGTCATTTCCTTCTCCAGGGGATCTTCCCAACCCAGGGATCGAACCCAGGTCTCCCGCATTGTAGACAGATGCGTTACCATCTGAGCCACCAGGGAAAGAGAGCGAGAGAGAGTAACACAGAGAAAGATCATGAGAGAGAGAGGGGAGAGAGAAAGGGAGCTACAGAGAGAGACCAAGAGAGTGTGAGAGAGTGAGACAGAGTGAGACAGAAGGCAAGAGACAGAGAGAGGGAGAGAGAGACAGAAAGGGGAGAGAGAGAGGGAGGGAGGGAGAGAGAGATGGGAAGACGGAGAGGGAGAATATGTGTGAGATAGCCCTGGACGTTTGGCTCCCCTTTTTATGCTTTTTCTTCCCCCTGGGCCTGCGCTTTGTGAACTGGGCTAGCCAGAGCTTCTGTTTGTTCTTCCTGAGGTCCTCACTCCGGTTCTTGGACCTCCCTTTATTCTATTTTCATGGGTTTTATCCGTCATTGTCTTTTAGTCACCTCCATTCTGGACTCCTTTTTCCTATTCTACTTAACACATAGAAACCAATGCATACCCAACCAGGGAAAGAAAGATTTCCAACCTTCTTTGAGGACTAGGCCATTCTCTTAGCTTGCCCATCAGTATTGATTCATTATACTTCTTGTGTAAGAAAACCATTAACAAGAGATTTTAAAAAATGGGATAGGAGAAGATTCATTTAGCATACACAAAGACATAAAAAATACAATGGGGATAAATAATCATATACAATTTCAAATCACATATTCAGACCTAAAATAAATTTTTTCTGTAATTTATCTTGGTTTCTGAATCTATTCTTACCTCTCCTTTGCCTGTCTGCAGTGTTCTTATGAGCAGTTCATTTTGTTTTCTCAGCCATTTCGGATTTAAATTGACAATTCAAAATTTACCCCTAGGCATGAACGTAAGACCCCTTTGGGTCTTTTGTCTTTTGGCCTTTGTCTAGTCTCACAGGATATTCAAGGGCCGCAGGAAGCATGGCAGCTTCCTGATATACCTCTTAGCTATGCATATTCTCCTGCTCCTGTGCCATTCCACTGTGGGAAATTCTGGGAGCAAACATTTCTCAGAGTACCAGATGGGTAGTTCATTATAGGTTATATCACTCTCAAACTACTAATTGTATCCAGATGTTTAATATCTCTACGCCTTTGGATCTAACGGTATAGGTATATTGACAAGATAGAGAAAGCTTTTAGAGAAACTTCTCAACTTCTAACTTTGTCTCTTCTTCAGCAAAAAATTCAGTATATAGGCTGAAGAAAAGTTCAAGTGTTTACTTTAGCAAAATGGACTCTGGGAGGGAGAAATGGGTATTCATAATAAGATATTCTATCCAAACCTTTCTGTCTTATGTCTGGATTATGGGATTTAACTTTAAGCCAAGAATGCCATTACCTGTTTTGTTTGGTGGGAAAGTCATTTTGAGCAAAATTACAGTCTTAAAGATCACTTTTCAGAGAAGTACCAGGAGTTTGAAAAGGGCATGTGGAAAGGTGGTATGAAAAAATATCCACTAATATTTCTCAATTTTATCCTGATAATAATAATTTTAACAGTTGAACTAGTTCATAGTATTTGGGTATTTGTCATTTCCTTCTTCAGGGGAGCTTCCCAGCCCAAGGATTGAACTCAGGTATCCTACACTGCAGGCAGATTCCTTAACAACTGAGCTACCAGGGAATTCCCAATAATAAAATAAGTTGAACTAATTCACAGGATTTGGGTTTATTGAAGTTTGAGGTTCAGTAGACTCTAAAAAAGAAAAATCCTAATAGTGGTGTTAAATTTCTAGACATGCAGTACTTGACATAGTCTTGTTAGGTAGTTGGAATAGGAAACAGGAATCCAAAATGGCAGTGGCTGAAAGACAAAGAAGGGACAAGCCCATGAAAATGGAACAAAGGAAGGTCTGAGGACTGGAGTGAGAACCTCAGGTGAAACAAACAGCCCTCCTAATTAGCCAATTTACTTTTGGGTTGGTCTGTCCTCACACCTCGAGGATGTATTTTCCTTTGCTTGACAAATAAAACTGAACTATAACCGAGCTGTAACACTGGTCTACTGTCTCAAATTTTTGCTGTGGTGAGACAGAACTGATGAAATTACACACTCCCCCAAGAAGACTATGTTTGGGGCTTTTCTGGAACTTTGGTATCTTTTAAAAATATAGTGATTTAAAAAAAATTCATCGTATTTTAGCTCTTCATTTCTGCACTTTCTAGTAAAGTTACAATAAATTATAACATTTTATCCAAATATGTTTTACTCTAATTCCAATAGAATTTTCTAATAAAAGTATGGACCAAGTAGAACTACTGGCTATGTGGCTATGTCTTCAATGTTTTAGTTTAAAAACCGTGAGAATCAATTTTATTTATTTAATATAAGGAACACCTACATAGGACTTTTTGAATTTCTCTATCATGGCATCTGGTCCCATCACTTCATGGGAAATAGATGGGGAAATAGTATAAACAGTTTCAGACTTTATTTTTGGGGGCTCCAAAATCAATGCAGATGGTGATTGCAGCCATGACATTAAAAGACGCTTACTCCTTGGAAGGAAAGTTGTGACCAACCTAGNATTCATATTCAGTCCTTTCTTTATGTTGCTTTTGAATAAAAAAAGCCAAAAGCCATTTTAAAAGACAATAAATGGGACAGTGGGATATTGTTTAAAATTCTGACTTCCTAAGTGCTAACATTTTTTCCCTACCTTGACCGTACAGAGCTACCAGTCCCTTTGTTGAATCACATGAACCCCGTATAACACAGACACTGTACCTAGAAATGTATCTGGGTTTTTTTTTTCCTCAGTTCAGTCACTCAGTAGTGTCCAACCTGTCTCTTATACACATCTAGATGTGTATAAGAGACAGAGTCAAGGCTATGGTTTTTCCAGTGGTCATGTATGGATGTGAGAGTTGGACTGTGAAGAAAGCTGAGCGCCGAAGAATTGATGCTTTTGAACTGTGGTGTTGGAGAAGACTCTTGAGAGTCCCTTGGACTGCAAGGTGATCCAACCAGTCCATTCTAAAGGAGATCAGTCCTGGATGTTCTTTGGAAGGAGTGATGCTAAAGTGGAAACTCCAGTACTTTGGTCACCTCATTCGAAGAGTTGACTCATTGGAAAAGACTCTGACACTGGGAGGGATTGGGAGCAGGAGAAGAAGGGGATGACAGAGGATGAGATGGCTAGATGGCATCACCAACTCGATGGGCATGAGTTTGAGTGAACTCCGGGAGTTGGTGATGGACAGGGAGGCCAGGCGTGCTGCGATTCATGGGGTCGCAAAGAGTTGGACACAACTGAGTGACTGAACTGAACTGAAACCTTTTTTATTTTTTTCTCCATTATTTATTTATTTGCTGCATTGGGTCTTAGTTGCAGCTCATGGTATCTTGATTGCATCATGTGGGATCTTTTGTTGCAGTGCATGGACTCTCTAGTTGTGGTAGGCAGGCTTAGTTGCTCTCTGGCATGTAGGATATTAATTCCCAGACCAGAATCAAACCATGTTCCCTGCATTTCAAGGCAAATTCTTACCCACTGGACCACCAAAGAGGTGCCGTCTATGGGGTCACACAGAGTCGGACACGACTGAAGTGACTTAGCAGCAGCAGGACCACCAAGGAGGTGCCTCTAAATCTTTTTTTTTTAATCAAGCCCCTCTTGTGTATAGAGACAAAAGTAATTGAAGACTTCTCAAATACTCTTTATATTTCACTCATTAGCATGAATTTCAACTTGTCTAGTTTTTTGGATTAGAGGAATGTCGTTTAAGACTTGCTTATTTTTGAAAATTGAGGACTACAGCATGAGAGGATGGCAGAAATGAGTGACAACAAGAAAAGCAGAACTTTTAGTAATTGATTATGTAAACTGGATATCTCCATGTTCATCTATGCTCATTTTAATTTGAGATCTCTACCCTAATGACATAAAGCTGAAGATTCAGCCAGTCATAAACTTGATAGCAGGCTTCCTTAAAGCACCAGGATTTAAACATGAAGTTTACATTTTAGTCTACTTTTGTCTCTTTTATTCCTCTGGTGTGTGTGTGTTTGTGTTTTCTCATTCTAAACCATTTGTTCCTCTATCAGAAGTCAAGAGGCTAAGGAAAATTTGCTCGCTGAATGACAGACCCCCAAATGGCATGACATTGTAGAATTGCATGTATGAGTATTACACATATCAGAAAGTTGTAGTCTAGGAAAACTATAAAATAACTAGAAAATATAAAGAAGGTTGAGAAATAATATCTAGAAAAAAATCATAAATTAATAAAAATCAAGGTACTGATCAGTACTGTCATAACATAAACAATGTGGTTATTCAATAAGAGTGACAGGAGGTTGCTTCCTAGTCTGTTATCTATTCTATATGAGCTGGAAGCAATAACCAGCCACATCTTGGAAATGTATCTTTACCAGATTTTCAAGCCACAGAGATCCATCTGTTAATGTGTAAAAGAGGTGGCATAAGTGTAAGACTTCAGTTTTATTCAGAAATATTTTAGGACCCCAATTTTGACTTCTGACAAGCAGAGACCCATATGACATGAGACTAGGCCTGAGCCAACAAGGTAACACACATTAGGCTCAGGGTAAAGATCAGTGTATGTTAAACACTAGATTTCATTAAAAAGATGCTCTTCCAGCAGAACAGATGGCATGCCACAATTCAACTTTTTGTGCCTCTGTTTCACAGATTTTTTTAAAACTCTGAATGCATCTGTGTGCATACATGTATGCATCAATTAATAGTTTGATTAGGCAAGTGTATTATGTAATCATCTGTGTGACTCTTTGATGGTCTACTTGTATACCAGTGACAGCAAATGCTCACACAGAATTAGCGCTGATATTCCAAATTTTATTTTTTTCTAATGTCAGATAAATCAGATAATATGATTTGAACTTCTTGTCCAAAGTTTGTTGGTTATTCTGTTTCATGTAGCTAACTTTTCTCCATTTCTTTAGTAACAAATATTTATTTACTGGAGGAGATGAAAATATTAATTTTAACTGAAACTTTCCACTCTCAAAAGCCATTAAGTCTATTGAATGGTCACTATGGTTTCTACATCAACTCAGGACATTTGCCATTTTCTGGTGGACTCATCAAACTCATTCACTCTTTGGAATGCAAAAGCAGGGGAACAAGAGATAGCAGGAGTAATAGGAAAGTTTGGCCTTGAATTACAAAATGAAGCAGGGCAAAGGCTAACAGTTTTGCCAAGAGAATAAAGTGGTCATTGCATACACCTTCTTCGAATAACGCAAGATACAACTCTACACATGGACATCACCAGATGCTCAATACCAAAATCAAATTAATTATATTCCTTGCTATGAAGATGGATAAGTTCTATACAGTCAGCAAAAACAAGATCTGGAAATGTCTTGTGGCTCTGATTATGTGCTCCTTATTGCAAATTCAAGCTTAAATTGAAGAAAGTAGGGAAAACCCTTAAGCCATTCAAGTATACCTACATCTAATCCCTTACAATAATACAGTAGAAGTGACAAATAGATTAGAGGAATTAGATCTGTTGAACAGAGTGACTGAAGAACTATGAACAGAGGCTTGTAACATTGAAGAGGAGGTGCTACCAAAATCATCCCAAAGGAAAAGAAATGCAAGAAGGCAAGAAGGTTGTCTAAGAAGGCTTTATAACTAGCTGAGGAAAGAAGAGAAGCAAACAGCAAAGGAGGAAGAGAAAAATATATCCAATTGAATGCAGAGTTATAGAAAATAGCTAGGAAAGACAAGAAAGCCTTCTTAAGTGAACAACACAAAGAAATAGAGGTAAGCAACAGAATGGGAAAGGCTAGAGATCTCTCAATAAAATTGGAGACACCAAGGGAATATTTCATGCAAAGATGTGCATCATAAAGGACAGCAATGGCAATGACCTAACAGAAGCAGAAGAGATTAAGAAGAGAACTATACAAAAAGGTCTTAATGACCTGGATAACCATGATGGTGTTGTCATTAACCTAGAGCCAGACATCCTAGAGTGGGAAGTCAAGTGGACCTTAGGAAGAATTACAATAACAAAACTAATGGAAGTGACAGAATCCCAGCTGAGCTATTTAAAATCCAAAATGATAATGCTGTTAAAGGGATGCACTTAATATGTCAACAAATTTAGAAAATTCAGCAATGGCCACAGGGCTGGAAAAGATCAGTTTTTATTCCAATCCCAAAGAAAGACATGCCAAATAATGTTCTAGCTATCATACACTTGTGCTTATTTCACATGCTAGCAGGGTGATGTTCAAGATCCTTCGAGCTAGGTTTCAACCATACATGAACCAAGAACTTCCCAATGTACATGTTGGATTTAGAAAAGGCAGAGGAACCAGAGATTAAATTGCCAACAACAATTGGATCAAAGAAAAAGCAAGAAAATTCCAGATCTATTTCTGCCTCATTGACTACACTAAAGCCTTTGAGTGTGTGAATCACAACAAATTGTAGAAAACTCTTCAAGAGACAGGAATACCAGACAATGTTACTTTCTCCTGAAAACTCTGTATGCAGGACAAGAAGAATGGAACATGGAATAATGGACTGGTTCAATATTTGGAAATGAGTACATTGAGGCTATATATTGTCATCCTGCTTATTTAAATTATATGCAGAGTACATCATGCAAAATGCTAGGCTGGATGATTCACAAACTGAAATCAAGTTTGCTGGGAGAAATATCAACAGCCTCAGATTTGCAGATGATGCCATCCTAATGACAAAAGGGGAAGAGGAACTAAAGAGCCTCTTGAAGAGGGTGAAAAAGGAGATTGAAAAAGCTGGCTTATACTCAACATTCAAAAAACTAAGATTATGGTATCAAGTGTCATTACGTCAATGCAAATAGATGGGGAAAAGTAGAAACTGTGACAGATTTTATTTTCTTGGGCTCTACAATCACTGTAACAGTGACTGCAGCCATTAAATTAAGAGACACTTGCTCTTTGGAAGAAAAACTATGACAAACCTAGACAGCATATTAAAAAGCAGAAACATCACTTTGCTGACAAAGTCCGTATAATCAAAGCTGTTTTTTTGCCAGTAGTCATGCACTGATATGAGAATTAGACCATAAAAGAAGACTGAGTGCTGAAGAACTGAAGCTTTTGAACCGTGGTGCTAGAGAAGACTCTTGAGAGTCCCTTGGACAGCAAGGAGATCAAACCAGTCAATCCTAAAGGAAATCAACCCTGATTATTCATTGGAAGAATTGATGCTGAAGCTGACACTCTAATACTTTGTCCAACTGATGTGAAGTGTCAACTCACTGGAAAGAAAATACCCTGATTCTGGCAAAGATTGAAGACAGGAGGAGAAGAGGGTGACAGGAAATAAGATGTATGACATCACTGACTCAGTGAACATGAGTTTAAGCAAACTCCAGAAGATAGTGAAGGACAAGATAGCCTGGCATGCTGCAGTCTATAGGTTCGCAAAGAGTTGAATATGTCTTAGAGACTGCTGCTGCTAAGTTTCTTCAGTCATGGCTGGCTCTGTGCAACCCTATAGATGGAAGCCCACCAGGCTCCCCCATCCCTGGGATTCTCCAGGCAAGAACACTGGAGTGGGTTGCCATTTCCTTCTCCAATGCATGAAAGTGAAAAGTGAAAGTGAAGTCGCTCAGTCATGTCCGACTCTTTGTGACCCCCTGGACTGCAGCCTACCAGGTTCCTCCTTCCGTGGGATTTTCCAGGCAAGAGTACTGGAGTGGAGTGTCATTGCCTTCTCTGGTCTTAGGGACAGATAAAGCAATACAATAAAAATAAAGTATTTTTTTCAACTCAAATCATTTAATAAAGATTTTGTGTAGGCTTATAGTAATTGATAACTTTTCCTGACTTTTTCTGGTCTGGTGGTTAGCTTGCCAAAAAAAATCAAATGTACCAATATTTTATTGCTAAAACACTTTTATTTCATATTCCTATGGTAACCATTGTATTTTTAAGATGACTGCCATATTTTATTTAATAATTTTAAAATAGATACTATCTTTTAGGTTTTGTACGATAGTGCCCTTGATTCATATAAATATAATGAATAATATTAATCTAATTTAATCTTTACACAATAAGCTCTACTTTGTTAGTGAAATTTGAATTTTAATTGGTTTGTGGTAGTAAAATATGTTGAATTTATTATTATGTTTAATTATATCAATATAAAATTGATAGTTGTAGAGCAAGGGAAATACATATATTGTGAAAACTAGGAAAAACATTTTTTCTACCATAACTTTAATTTTTCAACTACAATAATGCTCAAGAACATTAAAAGTTCATCTTTATTTTGAAAGGCTTTTTATAGTTCATTTTATAGTTTCTTACGTACAATGTGGGTCACTTTGTTGTTGAAATAGCATTTTGGCAGATCTAGCACTCTAATAAATGATTTACTTGAACACAAAAGGACATAGTCTCTTTTCCTCAGAGATACATCTAAATCAAATTTATTTTCCAAAGCAAACAATTAACTTGATACTATTATTGCTGTAGGTAATTTTTTCTTGTCACTGTCTTACAAAATACAAATCGATCCTCCTCACCTTTTTTCTGCTTTCATTTTCTAGACTAATCTGCAGTTACTATATATATATATACTCTGTTTAAAGCTAATAAAATGATTCTTAGTTATATCATTATAAAATCAGATTTTGAAAGGAATAATGATTATCTACCATCTGCAAATATACTCAAGCTGTCAAAAAATCTGTAGATGATTCTGCTATACAATATTTCAATTACTGTGGAAAAGATTGGTCAAGGAAAGCTATGTATTTAAACTTGGATATTTAAAACTAACTTAGACTTGGACATCTCTAATATATTAGAAAAAACAAATTCAGTATAAATGAAGGTTTTATTTTAAGATATTTTAGTAAGGTGAAGATTAACTGACTATAGTGTGTGAATTAAAATAGGACAATTGAAATCATAGAATTGATTAGGAAATGCCCAGCAGAGCAGTAAAATGCATCATGTAACTATGATAAATAAAGAGAAAACAAGAAAAGGCTGCATACATCGGAATTGATAAACAGGTAACATAGACTTCTTGAAGCAATAAAGAGGTAGAGAGTCCCACTGAAAGCAGCCATACCCATTCTGTGCTTGTTGTGCTAGTCTTGGCTCTGTGTTTCCTGGCAACAAGGTCTTCTGAGACCCCTGATGGGGACAAAACTGGTGTTAAGCAACCTTCCATGTCTAACAACTCTGGCTGTGTTTCTAACGGTTGAGCTAAAAAACACACTTAAACACATTCACTTGCCCACAAAGCTAGGAGTAGGAGTTATTTTTCTTACTATTGCTGTTTGTTATATGCAAGAAGTAAATACCTCTGAAAGACAGACACATTTTTTTTTTTTTTTTGGCCTGTGCATCTGTGCAAGAAAAATAAATATTAGCGAAAAAGATATGTATTACAAATATGAATGTTTTTGATAAACAGTCAGTATACTTAAGATGTATATAACATATTTTGCACATTAATAGTATAGCTTCTCTGGTAGCTCAGCTGATAAAGAATCCACTTGAAATGCAGGAGACCCTGGTTTGAATAAAGGGTGGGGAAGATCCCCTGGAGAAGGAAATGGCTACCCACTGCCGTATTCTTGCCTGGAGAATTCCATGGACAGAGGAGTCTGGCAGGCTATAGTTCATGAATTCACAAAGATTTGGACACAACTGAGGGACTTTCACTCGCTCACTCACTTAGACATGCACATTAGTGCCACAAAGACAAGACTTTCTAAGACAAGTATTTGTTTTCAAAGACATTAGTAAAATATTTAAAAAATATTTGTTGAATGAACAGATCAGTAAAATGTATTTCTCTCACCTTGGGTTGGCACAAAGAACTTAACATATTTTGGCTAGTAAATTTTCATTAAATTACAATCATGAAAAATAATATCCATGATAGTTACCTGAAATCTGTGCATTCTGTCCGTTTTGAATTTTGTAATTTGATGTATCCAGAAATCAAGACTTTTCTATATTTAAACCAATTGAGTTCTCACACAAGCAAATGTATTCACTATGTATCACATTGTATTGCTTTGTATTGCATGATGCCTTGTATTTGCATTAAGGCCTATAATAGCATTCAGTCATAAGAAATCATTATTGCATTTGCATTTGTAATAAGGATAATTTTGAGACCACTGCTTGCATTAGTGAGGAATGACCTATTTAAAAAGGCTCACAGGAGACCTTTCTCACAATTCATTACCAGAAAAGCTGTGCTTTTCCTAATAAAATTGATGGGTATTATTAAATCCTTCTGTCAATCATATAGCATTCCATAATTTATCTTCATTCTAGCTACTAAGAAAAAAATCCATGGCTTATCTCAGTGATACAGTAGTTAATATATGCATGTTTAATAAACTTACCATATGGCTTAAATTGATTTTTCTATTTTTACTGGCCCTCTATCACTTTCCTCATGTTTATTTTTTAAATATATCTTTGCATGTGCATAGCTGGAAGCTGCCTCAAATCCTTTACCAGGATAATACATAATATGAATAATAAATAAATACATATATAAACATACATCATACATACTATATTAAACATAGTAAGATCACAGTAAATATTAAATTGAATATTTGAGGTATCTAAAATTATCTATGATGTCTTAAAGGGTAAACTCTACTCATTAGAGACTTTGGCAATGAATAACTTTGGCATAAGATATATTGAAACAAAGTTCACCGAATTTTTTATTCACCCAGCTACACAATATTATATTATTGTGTTTTTCTAAATCCTGTTATAGAAAAAAAGTCTCAGCTATTAAAGTATGCAACCATGGATAAAATACATAAGCGACATATTTTGGTAAAGTAAATGTAGTTTACAAAAGAACTAATGATGTAAATTTTGCTCAATCATTATATCAATTTTTTTAGAGAATTTTCATTTATATTGTATTGTTTTAATTAAGTAACTTTGCTTAAGCAATACATATTAAAAAGAAAAATTTATTAGACTCCTGTCATGTTCCAAATTATTCTATATATTTTGTATCAGGTAATTATTAACTGATGAGTTAATTGTTAACTTACTAGTGTTATTGGTAAACAACACTGCTTAACTAACCATCTCAAAATTTAGTGGCCAAAAGAAAAGGCAAGTTTATTTTCATTCCTGCATGTGCAATCTGTACAGATTGGAAAATTTTAAGTAGAATTGACTAGGATATCTCCAAGCTACAGTTTCAGTCTAGATTGTCATGTGTCTCTAATGCTCTTGGGACCAGCAGGCCTGGCAGAGTAATGTTCTTTGTTTTTTTTTGAATGTGATAATGAAAGTGGTCCACTGGAGAATGGAATGACAAGTCACTTCAGTATTCTTGCCTTGAAAACCCCATGAACAGCATGAAAAGGCAAAAACATAAGGCACTGAAAGATGAAATCCCAGGTCGGTAGGTACCCAATATGGTAAGGGAGATCAGTGGAAAAATAATTCCAGAAAGAATGAAGAGATAGAGCCAAAGCAAAAACAACACCCAGTTGTGGATGTGACTGATGACAGAAGTAAAGTCTGATGCTGTAAAGAGCAATATTGCATAGGAACTTGGAATGTTAGTTCCATGAATCAAGGCAAATTGGAAGTGGTCAAACAGGAGATGACAAAAGTGAACACTGACATTTTAGGAATCAGTGAACTAAAATGGACTGGAAAAAGTGAATTTAACTCAGATGACCATTAGAACTACTACTGTGGGCAAGAAACCCTTAGAAGAAATGGAGTAGCCATCACAGTGAACAAGAATCCAAAATGCAGTACTTGGATACACTCTAAAAAATGAGAGAATGATCTCTGTTCATTTCCAAGGAAAAAACATTCAATATCACAGTAATTAAAGTCTATGCCCTGACCAATAATGCTGAAGAAGCTGAAGTTGAACGGTTCTATGAAGACCTACAAGACCTTTTAGGACTAACACCCTAAAGAGATGTCCTTTTCATTATGCACTTTCATTTCCTACTTTTTGCATGTAGGAAGTAGTAGGAAAGTAGGAAGTAGGAAGTCAAGACAAACCTAGGGTAACAGGCAAATTTAGCCTTGGAGTATAAAAGCAGGTCAAAGGCCAACATAGTCTTGCCAAGAGGACAAGACTAACACCCTAAAGAGATGTCCTTTTCATTATGCACTTTCATTTCCTACTTTTTGCATGTAGGAAGTAGTAGGAAAGTAGGAAGTAGGAAGTCAAGACAAACCTAGGGTAACAGGCAAATTTAGCCTTGGAGTATAAAAGCAGGTCAAAGGCCAACATAGTCTTGCCAAGAGGACACACTGGTCAGAGCAAGCACCCTCTTCCAACAACACAAGAGAAGACTCTACATATGGACACCATCAGATGTTCAGTACTAAAATCAGATTGATTATATTCTTTGCAGCCAAAGATGGAGAAGCTCTATACAGTCAGCAAAAAGGGGTTGGCTGTGGCTCAGATCATGAACTCCTTATTACCAAAGTCTGACTTAAATTGAAGAAAGTAGGGAAAACCACTAGACCATTCAGGTATGACCTAAATTAAATCCCTTATGGGTCATTTCTGTTGACCAATGCCAGTTGCATAGTTTTTGGTTCATCTCATTAATTTGCTGAACATTCTTCTCAGATGTGATAATTTTGCCAGAATTCAGAAAGCTGCAGTGGATCAGAGTGGCAGCAGACAACCAAAGAGTAATCATGACCATTTCTGCTTCAAATTTGGCTTTAGAAAGTGCTTTTGAGCTTCTTCTCAGTCTAGCCCCTGAGCTGGTCATCACTGGTTGTCATATAAAATCCATTTTTCATTGCACGTCTAATCCGATAGAGAAATGATTCATTGTTATTGCATAGAATAAGACAAAACAACACTTCAAAATGATTGTTTTGATTTGCAGTCAACTCAAGAGGTCAGCTCACTTATCAAGATTTTCACCTTTCAATTTCCTTCAAATGCCAAATGAATGTAAAATGGTCGACATTGCTTAAGAAAACAACTTCTCATGCAGTTTTAAGAGGATAAACAATGATGATGGATCTCAATTGGTCATTTCAACTTTTGATGGCCAGCTACTATGCTCCTCATCTTCAAGTCCTCCATATATTTTGCAAACTTCTTATACCATCACTGCCCTATATGTTGATTACCAGTTCTTGGGTCAGATGTGTTGCTGATTTTGAGAGTTGTCTCTGCTGGGTTTTGACCCGTTTTTAACACAAATAATAAAATTGCTCAAATTTGCCCTATGTCTAACATAATATACATAATCTAAAGTAAACCTAAAATAAATACACATCAAGTAATAAGTCATTAGCAAAAAAACATAGCGGGAAATGCACATTAAAATGATGTATAACATAACCACATATAGGAATGTATTCCAATATCAAACAGCATAGTTCAACAATGAAAAACTGGAAATAATTTTGCACCAGTGGGAAATGCACATTAAAATGATGTGTAACATAACCACATATAGGAATGTATTCCAATATTAAACAGCATAGTTCAACAATGAAAGCTGGAAATAATTTTGCACCATCCTAATATTTTGTATTGGAGAAGGCAATGGCACCCCACCCCAGTACTCCTGCCTGGAAAATCCAATGGACGGAGTAGCCTGGTGGAGGCTGGCAATTTTATAGCACTTACTATGTCTCAGGTGTTTCTCAAAGCCCCTTTTACATAGTAACTCATATAGTCTTTCCAATAACTCTTGTGAGGTATGTGTACTATGACTGTTATTATTACAAATTAAACCCACAGCTGTTTTTAGCTTCATTTTTCAGCTTGGCCTCTCTATCCTTACTTTTCAGAACTCTATCCCCCGCCTCTTATTCTGGTTTCCTTTTTTTTTTTTTTTTGTATCGGCCATTTTGTTCAGTCACTGGTTTTGGGATTAACTCCTTCACCTGGAAACTTTGAATACTTTTGAAACAAACATGTTTATGTCTCCGCTAGTATTCAACCTATTCCATGCTTGCCTTAATTAGATGAGAGCTGTGCTCTCTTATGTTTTTTTTAGAATGACCTTGTGGACAATGCCGTCTCTAGAATATTTCCACAGCCCACAAGAGAAGAGGTTTTAGTCACAGCATTTTAATTGTAAGTGGCTGAAACCAACTGGTCTTAAGCATAAAATATTAGATCTCACAGATCTTAAGGACCTGGAGGCTCCCAGAGGTGAACTCACAGAAGAAGCTCGAGAAAACACAATAGTTCACAGAACTTTAGAGCCCCAAGGACAAGCACTGTGAACTCATCTTTGCGTCCCGTCTCCTCTTGGCCTCATTTTGTTGCTTGGTCCTCTTTACGTGGCAGAAAAGATGGCTGTCACTAGCTCCAGGGCTGTACCGTCACATTTTATCCAAACCTGGCATCAACAGGACTGCTTTCACCCAGTGTGTGAGTATTACTTTCAGGGAAATGTTCTGACTGGCCTGGCTTGGGGCACTGGTGCCCTGTGATGGGACCATGAGCCTGTGTCGCAAGAACAGTGGCGAAGCTCTGCCACTAGGCTCATGAAGGGAGGATAAGAGCTCCTCAAAGGAAAGGGAGCTGGTCCGAAAGCAGACGGGGAATCATGCTATGAGACAAAAACCCTGGCTGCCACTGCCCCGTGTGGTAGGGAGATCTTCAAACATAACTTAGTTTCCAATGAAGTGTCAAAATAATTCTCTCCCTAAAATTCAGTGTTCATTTATGTGACATGAATTAAGACATGGCTTGCACTGAATGTAAACTGTAGAACACAATTCAGCAAGAAAATCACGGTGCTGCTAAGTCATATAGGGCTTTATGGCTATGCAAATCCATAGCTTAAAAATCACTGGTAGTGGGAATTTTTTGTATAAGTACGGGAAGATCTCAGCCCCAGGAGGGAGAAAGCTGTAGGAGCTGGCACAAGGAACCAGAGGAGGACCATCTGGAACCCCAAGTGAGCACTGAGTGTACTACTGTTTAAGATGGAGACAGATAGGGCTGATACAGAGCCCCACTGTCTTGAAGGTGCACAAGAGCTCAATGGGAGATGTCAGGCCACTCAGATTGGAAATTGAAGGTGTCGCGACTTCACTTTCACTTTTCACTTTCATGCATTGGAGAAGGAAATGGCAACCCACTCCAGTATTCTTGCCTGGAGAATCCCAGGGACGGGGGAGCCTGGTGGGCTGCCGTCTATGGGTCACACAGAGTTGGACATGACTGAAGTGACTTAGCAGCAGCAGCAATATTTTGTATATATGTAGTTATATGTATAAATATTATATCTATTATATATTTTTATATGTGTGTGTGTTACATTGTGTAGATTGTCTGGGTGAGGAAAAAAGAAAAGTTTCTTGTATATATTTGTCCCATTTATAATCAGTTCTCTCAAGTTAATCTTATTCCAACATCTCTATCCATTATCATCTGTGAGGAGATACCCTACATCTCAGGACAGAGAAGCCCCAGCAAGACAGTAGGCACTTGAGCGGTGGCTGCACAGTACTGGAAAGACTTTGAGGAGATATCCCATATCCAAAGGCAAAGGGGAAGCCACAGCAAGATGGTAGGAGGGATGAAATCACGTTTAAAATCAAACCACATCCCTGCCAGAGACACTCAGAGCGCCAAACATACCTTGGCTCACCAAGACCCAGAGACTCCACAGAGACTGAAACAGAACTCTGTTTGGGTGTCTCATGAGAAGGATGTTCAGAAAACGAAAGGAAATAGAGATCAAATTGCCAAGATCCGCTGGATCATTGAAAAAGCAAGAGAGTTCCCGAAAAACATCTATTTTGGTATTATTGACTATGACAAAGCCTTTGGCTGTGTGGATCACAATAAACTGTGGGAAATTCTAAAAGAGATGGGAATACCAGACCATCTGACCTGCCTCTTGAGAAATATGTATGCAGGTCAGGAAGCAACAGTTAGAACTGGACATGGAACAATAGACTGGTTCCAAAGAGGAAAAGGAGTATGTCAAGGCTATGTATTGTCACCCTGCTTATTTAACTTATATGCAGAGTACATCATGAGAAACACTGGGTTGGAGGAAGCACAAGCTGGAATCAATATTGCTGGGAGTAATATCAATAACCTCAGATATGCAGATGACACCATCCTTATGGCAGGAAGTAAAGAAGCACTAAAGAGTCTCTTGATGAAAGTAAAAGGAGAGAGGGAAAAAGTTGGCTTAAAGCTCACCATTCTGGAGGTTAAAATCATGGCATCTGATCCCATCGCTTAATGGAAAATGCATGGGGAAACAGTAGAAACAGTGACTGACTTTATTTTTCTTGGCTCCAAAATCATTGCAGATAGTGATTGCAGCTGTAAAATTAAAAGATGCTTACTCCTTGGAAGGAAAGTTATGACCAACCTAGACAGCATATTAAAAAGCAGAGACATTACTTTGTCAACAAAGGTCTGTCTAGTAAAGGCTATGGTCTGTCCAGTGGTCATGTATGGATGTGAGAGTTGGACTATAAAGAAAGCTGAGCACCAAAGAATTGATGCTTTTGAAATGTGGCATTGGAGAAGACTCTTAAGAGTCCCTTGGACTGCAAGGAGATCCAACCTGTCCATCCTAAAGCAGATCAGTCCTGGGTGTTCATTGAAAGGACTGATGTTGAAGCTGAAAGTCCAGTGCTTTGGCCACCTGATACGAAGAGCTGACTCATTTGAAAAACTGTGATGCTGTGAAAGATTGAGGTCAGGAGGAGAAGGGAATGACAGAGATTGAGATGGTAGGATGACATCACTGACTCAATGGGCATGGATTTTGGCAAGCTCTGGGAGTTAGTGAAGGTCAGGAAAGTGCTGGGGTCCAGCCCCAGTGGAACCAGGGTGATTCGAAAGTGAGACGGTGTTGGCGAGGAAAAACTTATTTATTTATTAATATAAGATTAGATTAGGAAGAAATAGTATAGTGGGAAAATTAAGTGGAGAAAAGAGGCTGAATAACTTGGCTTATGGGAACGACCAATAAAATCTTAGGACAAGAGATTTGCACCGTCTACGTTGGGCCTCCAGCGCCCGCTTGAATATCTAAGGGTGTCCCACCTTAGGCTTCCTTTCGCGTGGGTCTTGGAAGCCAGGACAAGTAAGTAGACTTGGTCAGCCGCCCCGCTCCAGTTGGGAATTCAGCCAGAAATTAGAGTAAAGAGAAGAAAGAGAGAGAGACACAGGGGAAACCAGTCCAGCAACTGGCTCCGGCCTCTATTGTTCAGAAGGCCTTTTATACTTTTGATTGTACATAGAGATCAATGGGTAATACAAAATACTCGTGTGCTCCTGTTCATGGGGTTGCAAAGAGTCAGACATGACTGAGTGACTGAAGAGGTATGGGTCAGCAGTGGACTGCTGCAGGGGCAGGAGCTCTGGGTGCAGTAGACATCGGTATGACATAAGCTGTCTTAGAGGAGAGCACCATTAACACATTATAGAGCCTCCAGAATTTATACAGGACCGGGAAATCAGATTTTTGGAGGGACAAACAGATCATTGTGCACATCAAACCCAGGAGAAAGGAGCAGTGACCCTACAAGAGAATGATCCAAACTTGCCCATGAGTGTCCAAGAGCCTCTAGGGGAGGCATGGGTCAGTGGTGGCCTGCTGCAGAGTTGGGAGCACTGAGTATAGTGGTTCTTGCATGGAAAATTTTGAAGGAGGACACAATTATCTTCATTATCTAAACCATAGTTTGGCCTCAGCTCAAATAACAGGGAGGGAACACAGCCCCTCCTTTTGACAGAAAATTGGATTAAGATTTAGTGAGTATGGCCCCGCCCATCAGAACAAGACCCAGTTTCCCCTCAGTCAGTCTCTCCCATCAGGAAGCTTCCTTAAGCCTCTTATCATTCTCCATCAGAGGGCAGAAAGACTGAAAACCACAATTACAGAAAACTAGCCAATCTGATATTCATTATCTAAACCATAGTTTGGCCTCAGCTCAAATAACAGGGAGGGAACACAGCCCCTCCTTTTGACAGAAAATTGGATTAAGATTTAGTGAGTATGGCCCCGCCCATCAGAACAAGACCCAGTTTCCCCTCAGTCAGTCTCTCCCATCAGGAAGCTTCCTTAAGCCTCTTATCATTCTCCATCAGAGGGCAGAAAGACTGAAAACCACAATTACAGAAAACTAGCCAATCTGATTACATGGACCACAGCCTTGTGTAACTCAGTGAAACTGTGAGCCAAGCCAGGTAGGGCCACCCAAGATGGATGGGTCATGGCAGACAATTCTGACAAAAAATTGGTCCACTGGAGAAGGGAATGGCAAACCACTTCAGGATTCTTGCCTTGAGAACCCCATGAACTGTATGAAAACAGTAAAAGATAGTACACTGAAAGATGAAAAATCCAAGTGGGTAAGTGCTCAATATGCTACAAGAGAACAGTGGAGAAAGACTCCAGAAAGAATGAAGAGAAAGAGCCAAAGCAAAAACAGCACCCAGTTGTAGCTGTGATTGGTGACAGGAGAAAAGTCTGACGCTGTAAAGAGCAATATTGCATAGGAACCTGAAATTTTAGGTCCATGAATCAAGGCAAACTGGAAGTGGTCAAATAAGAAATGGCAAGAGTGAACATCGACATTTTAGGAATCAGCAAACTAAAATGGACTGAAAAGGGTGAATTTAACTCAGATGATCATTAGAACTACTACTGTGGGCAAGAAACCCTTAGAAGAAATGGAGTAGCCTTCATAGTTAACAAGAGTCCAAATGCAGTGCTTTGATGCACTCTCAAAAATGACAGAATGATCTCTGTTTGTTTCTAAGACAAAACATTCAATATCACAGTAATCCAAGTCTATGCCCCGACCAATAATGCTGAAGAAGCTGAAGTTGAACGGTTCTATGAAGACCTACAGGACTTTCTAGTACTAACACCCTAAAGAGATGTCTTTTTCATTATAGAGGACTGGAATGCAAAAGTAGGAAGTCAAGAAATACCTGGAGTAACAGGCAAATTTGGCCTTGGAGTACAGAATGAAGCAGGACAAAGTTTAAAAAAAGTTTTGCCAAGAGGACGCACTGGTCAGAGCAAACACCCTCTTCCAACAACACAGGTGAAGACCCTACAAAGGAACATCACCAGATGTTCAATAGCGAAATCAGATTGATTATATTTCTTACAGCCAAAGACAGAGAAGCTCTATACAGTCAGCAAAAAGGAGCTGGCTGTGGCTCAGATCATGAAGACCTTATCGCCAAATTCTGACTTAAATTGAAGAAAGTAGGGAAAACTACTAGACCATTCAGGTATGACCTAAATCAAATCCCTTATGACTATACAGTGGAAGTGACAAATAGATTTAAGGATTAGATATGACAGAGTGCCTGAAGAACTATGGATGGAGATCCATGACACTGTACAGGAGGTAGGGATCAAGACCATCCCTAAGAAAAAGAAATGCAAAAAGGCAAAATAGTTGTCTGAGGAGCACTTACAACAGCTATGAAAAGGAGAGAAGTGATAGGCAAAGAAGAAAAGGAAAGATATACCCTTTTGAATGCAGAGTTCCAAAGAATAGCAGGGAGAGATAAGAAAGCCTTCCTCAGTGATAATTCAGGTATGACCTAAATCAAATCCCTTATGACTATACAGTGGAAGTGACAAATAGATTTAAGGATTAGATATGACAGAGTGCCTGAAGAACTATGGATGGAGATCCATGACACTGTACAGGAGGTAGGGATCAAGACCATCCCTAAGAAAAAGAAATGCAAAAAGGCAAAATAGTTGTCTGAGGAGCACTTACAACAGCTATGAAAAGGAGAGAAGTGATAGGCAAAGAAGAAAAGGAAAGATATACCCTTTTGAATGCAGAGTTCCAAAGAATAGCAGGGAGAGATAAGAAAGCCTTCCTCAGTGATCAATGCAAAAAAAAAAAAAAAAGAAGAAGAAGAAGAAGAAGAAGAAAGAAAAGAAAATAGAAGAAAAAATAGAATGGGACAGACTAGAAAATTAGAGATACCAAGGGAACTTTTCATGCAAAGATGGGCACAATAAAGTACATAAATGCTATGGACTTATCAGAAGGAGAAGATATTAAGAAGTGGCAAGAATACACAGAAGAACTATACAAAAAAAGATCTTAGAACCCAGATAATCATGATGGTATGATCACTCATACTCACCTAGAGCCAGACATCCTGGAATGTGAAGAAGTCAAGTGGGCCTTAGAAAGCATCACTATGAAAAAAGCTAGTGGAGGTGATGGGATTCCAGTTGAGCTCTTTCAAATCTTAAAATATGGTGCTGTGATAGTGTTGCACTCAGTATGCCAGTAAAATTGGAAAACTCAGCAGTGGCCACAGGACTGGAAAACTCAGTTTTTATTCCAATTCCAAAGAAAGGCAATTAAAAGAATGCTCAAACTGCCACACAATTGCACTCATTTCACAAGCTAACAAAAGAATATTCAAAATTCTCCAAGTGAGGTTTCAATAGTATGTGAACCATGAACTTCCAGATGTTCAAGCTGAATTAAGAAAAGGTAGAGGAAGCAAAGATCAAATTGCCAACATCTGCTGGATCATTGAAAAAGCAAGAGAGTTCCAGGAAAACATCTACTTCTGTTATACCAACTATGCCAAAGCCTATGTCTGTGTGGATCACAAAAAACTGTGGAAAATTCTTAAAGAGATGGGAATATCAGACCACCTTACTTGCCTCCTGAAAAATCTGTGTGCAGGTCAAGAAGCAAAAGTTAGAACTGGATATGGAACAACAGACTGGTCCCAAATAGGAAAAAGAGTACGTCAAGGCTGTATATGGTCACCCTGCTTATTTAACTTATATGCAGAGTACATCATGTGAAATATTGGACTCGATGAAGCATAAACTGGAATCAAGCTTGCCAGGAGAAATATGAATAACCTCAGATATGCAGATGACACTGCCTTTATGGAAGNCCAAATAGGAAAAAGAGTACGTCAAGGCTGTATATGGTCACCCTGCTTATTTAACTTATATGCAGAGTACATCATGTGAAATATTGGACTCGATGAAGCATAAACTGGAATCAAGCTTGCCAGGAGAAATATGAATAACCTCAGATATGCAGATGACACTGCCTTTATGGAAGAAAGTGAAGAAGAACTAAATAGCTTCTTGATGAAAATGAAAGAGGAGAGTAAAAATAGTTGGCTTAAAGCTCAACATTCAGAAAACTAAGATCATGGCATCTGGGCCCATCAATTCATGGCAAATGGGAAACAGTGGAATCAGTGGCAGACTATTTTTTGGGCTCCCAAATCACTGCAGATGGTGATTGCAGTCATGAAATTAAAAGACTCCTTGGAAGAAAAGTTATCAGTAACCTAGAAAGCTTATTTAAAAGCAGAGACATTACTTTGCCAACAAAATCTGTCCAGTCAAAGCTATGGTTTTTCCAGTAATAATGTATGCACAGTGGCAGACTATTTTTTGGGCTCCCAAATCACTGCAGATGGTGATTGCAGTCATGAAATTAAAAGACTCCTTGGAAGAAAAGTTATCAGTAACCTAGAAAGCTTATTTAAAAGCAGAGACATTACTTTGCCAACAAAATCTGTCCAGTCAAAGCTATGGTTTTTCCAGTAATAATGTATGCATGTGAGAGTTGGACTATAAAGAAAGCTGAGCGCCGAAGAATTGATACTTTTGAACTGTGGCACTGTAAAAGACTTGCGGCATTGTAGAAGACTCTTGTGAATCTCTTGGACTGAAAGGACATCCAACCAGTCCATCCTAAAGCAAATCAGTCCTGAATATTCTTTGGAAGGACTGATTCTGAAGATGATATCCAATAATTTGGCTACCTGATGTGAAGAACTGACTCATTGGAAAAGACCCTGATGCTGGGAAAGATTGAAGGCATGAGGAGAAGTGGTTGACAGAGGATGAGATGGTTGGATGGCATCACCGACTCACTGGACATGAGTTTGACTAAACTCCGGGAGTTGGTGATGGACAGGCAGGCCTGGCATATTGCAGTTCGTGGGCTTGCAAAGAGTTGGACCAATTGAGTGACTGAACTGAACTGAACTGATCCATTAATGAAGTCTACTTACCATCCATCTACTGAACAAAATCATATGACCAACATAAAAGTCAGTTTTGGGGAAATATAATCTGCCTCTAACAAGATATACTGTAAACTTCTATGTCAAAGAATGTAGATTAATGATAAATGAGTATTTGAAGACAATAATTTTATTTTCCACAATTTACCCTCTTGAACATAATAAACTTTAGAGTTTCCATCTAATCATATTAATATTTTTATTGAGATATAATCTACATATCATATTAATTTCAGGTGTACAACATAGTTATTTGATATTTGTATATATTCTGAAGTGATCACCACAGTTTATCTATTTAAATATTATCAACATGTATAGTTACAAAATTTTTTTCTTGTTATGAAAATTTCTAAGACTCTCTTAGCAACTTTCAAAATATACACATATGGTATTATTAACTATATTCACAATGCTGTGTATTACATCCTCATGATTATTTTATAGCTGGAAGTTTGTACTTTTAAACCTCCTTTACCAATTGGCTGATTCCCTCTGCCTCTGGCAACTATCAGTCTGTTCTCTGAATCTATGAGTTGTGTTTGTGTTTGTGTTTGTGTTTATTTGTTTCTAGATTTCAAGTAGAAGTAAGATCATTCAGTATTTGTTTTGCTCTATCTGGCTTAGTTTACCCAGCCTAAAAGTAGGGAAAACTGCTAGACCATTCAGGTATGACCTAAATCAAATCCCTTATGATTATACAGTGGAAGTGAGAAATAGATTTAAGGGCCTAGATCTGATATATAGAGTTCCTGATGAACTATGGAATGAGGTTCGTGATATTGTATAGGAGACAGGGATCAAGACCATCCCCATGGAAAAGAAATGCAAAAAAGCAAAATGGCTGTCTGGAGAAGCTATTTGTAAATAGCTGTGAAAAGAAGAGAGGCGAAAAGCAAAGGAGAAAAGAAAAGATATAAGCATCTGAATGCAGAGTTCCAAAGAATAGCAAGAAGAGATAAGAAAGCCTTCTTCAGCAATCAATGCAAAGAGATAGAGGAAAACAACAGAATGGGAAAGACTAGAGATCTCTTCAAGAGAATTGGAGATACCAAGGGAACATTTCATGCAAAGATGGGCTCGATAAAGGATAGAAATGGTATGGACCTAACAGAAGCAGAAGATATTAAGAAGAGGTGGCAAGAATACACAGAAGAACTGTACAGAAAAGATCTTCACGACCCAGATAATCATGAGGATGTGATCACTAATCTAGAGCCAGACATCTTGGAATGTGAAGTCAAGTGGGCCTTAGAAAGCATCACTAAGAACAAAGCTAGTGGAGGTGATGGAATTCCAGTTGAGCTGTTTCAAATCCTGGAAGATGATGCTGTGAAAGTGCTGCACTCAATATGCCAGCAAATTTGGAAAACTCAGCAGTGGCCACAGGACTGGAAAAGGTCAGTTTTCATTCCAATTCCAAAGAAAGGCAATGCCAAAGAATGCTCAAACTACCGCACAATTGCACTCATCTCACACGCTAGTAAAGTAATGCTCAAAATTCTCCAAGCCAGGCTTCAGCAATATGTGAACCGTGAACTCCCTGATGTTCAAGCTGGTTTTAGAACAGGCAGAGGAACCAGAGATCAAATTGCCAACATCCGCTGGATCATGGAAAAAGCAAGAGAGTTCCAGAAAAACATCTATTTCTGCTTTATTGACTATGCCAAAGCCTTTGACTGTGTGGATCACAATAAACTGTGGAAAATTCTGAAAGAGATGGGAATACCAGACCACCTAACCTGCCTCTTGAGAAATCTGTATGCAGGTCAGGAAGCAACAGTTAGAACTGGACATGGAACAACAGACTGGTTCCAAATAGGAAAAGGAGTACGTCAAGGCTGTATATTGTCTCCCTGCTTATTTAACTTATATGCAGAGTACATCATGAGAAACGCTGGACTGGAAGAAACACAAGCTGGAATCAAGATTGCCGGGAGAAATATCAATAACCTCAGATATGCTGATGACACCACCCTTATGGCAGAAAGTGAGGAGGAGCTAAAAAGCCTCTTGATGAAAGTGAAGGAGGAGAGCGAAAAAGTTGGCTTAAAGCTCAACATTCAGAAAACGAAGATCATGGCATCCGGTCCCATCACTTCATGGGAAATAGATGGGGAAACAGTGGAAACAGTGTCAGACTTTATTTTTTTGGGCTCCAAAATCACTGCAGATGGTGACTGCAGCCATGAAATTAAAAGACGCTTACTCCTTGGAAGAAAAGTTATGACCAACCTGGATAGTATATTCAAAAGCAGAGACATTACTTTGCCGACTAAGGTCCGCCTAGTCAAGGCTATGGTTTTTCCTGTGGTCATGTATGGATGTGAAAGTTGGACTGTGAAGAAAGCTGAGCGCCGAAGAATCGATGCTTTTGAACTGTGGTGTTGGAGAAGACTCTTGAGAGTCCCTTGGACTGCAAGGAGATCCAACCAGTCCATTCTGAAGGAGATCAACCCTGGGATTTCTTTGGAAGGAATGATGCTAAAGCTGAAACTCCAGTACTTTGGCCACCTCATGAGAAGAGTTGACTCATTGGAAAAGACTCTGATGCTGGGAGGGATTGGGAGCAGGAAGAGAAGGGGATGACCGAGGAAGAGAAAGCTGGATGGCATCACGGACTCGATGGACATGAGTCTGAGTGAACTCTGAGAGATGATGATGAACAGGGAGGCCTGGCGTGCTGTGATTCATGGGGTCACAAAGAGTCATACACGACTGAGTGACTGAACTGAACTGAATGCCCTCAGTCTTGTCAAGAAACCCCATGGACAGAAGAGCCTACCAGACTACAGTCCATGCAGTTTTAAAAGAATCAGACATGACTTAGCAACTAGAACAAACAAAAACAATGCCCTCAAAGTCTATCAGTGTTGTGATTTTCTTCCTTTTTTAAGACTGATTAATGTTTCACTGTGTATACCCCAATTTCTCTATCTATTCATCCATTGATGGACACTTAGTTTGCTTCCATAGCTTCACTATTACAAAATAATGCCACTGTGAATATGCATGTATCTTATTGAGTTAATGTTTTCATTGTCTTGGGATAAATACTCAGAACAGGAATTGGTGGACCATATGGCAATTTTATTTCTAATGTTTTGAGAATATTCACACTGTTTTGCATAATGGTTGCACCAATTTACGTTGCTATTACTGGTATACAAGGGTTCCCTTTACTCCATTTCCTCACCAAAATTTAAATTTCTTTTCTAACAAAACAGTCATTGTAACAGGTGTGAGGTGACATCTCATTGCGATTTTGATTTGCATTTTCATAATGATTGGTAGTATTTAGCATCTTTTCATATACTTGTTGGTCATCTGTGTTTTCTTTGGAAATACACATATTCAGGTTCTCTGCTAATTATTAACTGAGTTTTAAGGGTTTTTTTTTTTTTGCTATTGTGTTTTATGAGTTGAACATATATATTAATTCCTTATTAGATACATGATTTGCAAATATTTTCTTCTCTTAGGTAAGATGCCTTTATTTTTTAAATAGTTTTCTTTGCTATGCAAAAGCTTTTAAATTAATGCCATCACACTTGTTTCTTTTTGTTCTTCTCCTATGATCTTTTCAATATACCGTTGAATTTAGTTTGCTAATATTGTTTTGAGGAATTTTTGTCTATGTTTATCAGGAATATTGGGCTGCAGTTTTCTTGTGGCATCATTGTTTGGTTTTGAAGTCAGGGTAATGCTGGCCTCATAAAATGGTTTTGAAAGATTTTTTCTCTCTTCAGTTTTTTGAAGAGTTTGAAAAGAATTGATGTTCTTTAAATGTTGAGTAGAAGTCACAGTGAATTACCTGGTTCTAGACTTTCATGATTCAAACCCCTTGCTAGTAATTTATCTATTCAGATTTTCTATTTCTTCATAATTCAATCTTGACAGATTGCATGTGCCTAGAAATTTATCAGTTTCTTATAGATTGTCCAATCTGTTGGTATATAATTTTTTCAGCATAGTCTTTTATGATCTTTCATATCTTAGTTTTATTGATCTTTTCAGTTGCTTTGTTTTAAAGCCTGTTTGATTTATTTCTACTCTGATCTTTGTTATTTTCTTTCTTCTACTAATTCAGGACTTTATTCTTCCTTATCTAGTTCCTTCAGCTGTAAAACTAGGTTGTTTGAAATTTTTCTTGTTTCTTAAAATAGGATTTTATCACTATTAATATCCCTCATAACTTTTTGCTGCATGGCATAAGTTTTGATATATTGTATTTCCATTTGTCATAACATATTTTTATCTTTCTTGATTTCTTTTTTGACCTATTAGTTGTTCAGCAGCATATTGTTTAATCTTCACATATTTGTGAATTTTCTAGCTTTCTTCTTTTAACTTATCTGTTTTATATTGTTGTAATTAGAAAGAAACACTTGTTCAGTTTTCAATCCTATAAATATATTAAGAGTTGTTTTGTGGCCTAAAACACTATAATGGCACAGAGAATGTTCCATATGCACTTGAGAAGAATGTGCATTCTATTGACTTGGGATAGAATGTTCTGTGTGTTATCTGTTAAATCTATCTGATTGAATTGTTAATTGATTTTATGTCTGGATCATCTATCCACTGATGAAAGCAGGCTGTTAAACATCTCCTATTAGCTTGCTGTTGTGTATTTTTTCCCTTTAGGTCTGTTAATATATATGTATATACACACAGTTGCTATTATGTTGGGGGCATTAATACAAACATTTTATACTCTTATTGGATTAACTTCTTTATTATTATGTAATGATCTTTTTCATCTCATTAAAATCTTTGTTTTATAGTCTATTTTATCTGATTTAAGTATAAGCACCTATATTTATTTTGGTGTCTATTTGCTTCAACTATTTTTTTTAACCAGTATTTAACTTTCATTCTATGGGTATCCTTGCATATGAAATGAGTCTCTTATAGGCAGCATAAAACTGGATCTTCTTTTTTCCCCAGTAAGCCATATTGTGTCTTTTGATTGAAGACTTTATAGTCTGTTAATATTTAAAGGAATTGTTTATAGGTATGTACATATTTCTGTTTTTTCAATTATTTTCTGAACATTTTGTAATTCTTCTAGTTTCTTTTCTTCTCTTCCTTTCTAATTTGATGGTTTTCTGTACTGCTGTGTTTTGATATCTTTCTCTCCATATTTTGTGCATCTATTGATTTTACTTTGTGGTTATCATGAGGCTTACATATAACAGGTTGCATTTTAAAAATCTGTTTTTATTGACCATCATTTAAGTTTGATCACATTCTACAGCTCTACATTTTATGAGCTCCAATATTTTGTGTTCCTGATGTCACAATTTAGATATTTTCATTTTATATATCCCTTTATAAAGTGGCATACAGTTGCAATTATATTTTCTACTTTTGTCTTTCAGTCTTCATGCTAGCTTTTTCAGTGAGTATTACCTCCTTTACCACACTAGATTATTCTGAATTTTACTACATATTTAACTCTACCAGTAAGATTTATATTTTCATGTTTCTTTTTGTTGTTGTTATTAATTAGTGTCCTATCATTTCAGCTTAAATAAACCCCTTTAACGTTTCTTGTAAGGCCAGTCTAGTAGTGATGTACTCCTTTAGCTTTTGCTTGTTTGGAAAGTACTATCTTTCAATTCTGAATGACAACTTTGCAGGGTCTAGAATATTTTTATTGGGAGCTTTTCCTTTAAGTACTCTGATTGTATCATGCCACTTCCTTCTTTCTTGCTGTGTTTCTGTTGAAAAATCTTCTGATAGTCTTATATGGGTCCCCTTGAACATAGCAAATTATTTTATTTTTTGCTACATTTAAGATTCTTTCTTTGTTTTCAAATTTTTTACATTTAATTATACTATGTCTTGATATGAGTCTCTTTGAATTCCTCTTATTTGGAGCATTCAAGGTTTCATGGATATGGGTATCTGTTCCCTTTCCTGGATTAGCAGTTTTTAGCCATTAATTTAATTCAAATACTTTACTGTTAATTTCTATTTCTTTTCTTGTTCTAAGACATCTGTAACATTAATGTTTGTCTACTTGATATTGTCTCATGAGACTCTTAAACTATATTCACTTGATCTTTTCAGTGATTCACTAATATGAATATGATTCGTTGATCATATTCAGTGATCCTTTCTTCTGCTTCATCTTGTTTATTGTTGAACCTTCTAGTGTATTTTTCAGTTCAGATATTGTATCCGTTAGCTCTGAAACTTCTGTTTAGTACTTTCTTATATTTGATCCATTTTTTTTTTTTTGCTATTGTGTTTTATGAGTTGAACATATATATTAATTCCTTATTAGATACATGATTTGCAAATATTTTCTTCTCTTAGGTAAGATGCCTTTATTTTTTAAATAGTTTTCTTTGCTATGCAAAAGCTTTTAAATTAATGCCATCACACTTGTTTCTTTTTGTTCTTCTCCTATGATCTTTTCAATATACCGTTGAATTTAGTTTGCTAATATTGTTTTGAGGAATTTTTGTCTATGTTTATCAGGAATATTGGGCTGCAGTTTTCTTGTGGCATCATTGTTTGGTTTTGAAGTCAGGGTAATGCTGGCCTCATAAAATGGTTTTGAAAGATTTTTTCTCTCTTCAGTTTTTTGAAGAGTTTGAAAAGAATTGATGTTCTTTAAATGTTTAGTAGAAGTCACAGTGAATTACCTGGTTCTAGACTTTCATGATTCAAACCCCTTGCTAGTAATTTATCTATTCAGATTTTCTATTTCTTCATAATTCAATCTTGACAGATTGCATGTGCCTAGAAATTTATCAGTTTCTTATAGATTGTCCAATCTGTTGGTATATAATTTTTTCAGCATAGTCTTTTATGATCTTTCATATCTTAGTTTTATTGATCTTTTCAGTTGCTTTGTTTTAAAGCCTGTTTGATTTATTTCTACTCTGATCTTTGTTATTTTCTTTCTTCTACTAATTCAGGACTTTATTCTTCCTTATCTAGTTCCTTCAGCTGTAAAACTAGGTTGTTTGAAATTTTTCTTGTTTCTTAAAATAGGATTTTATCACTATTAATATCCCTCATAACTTTTTGCTGCATGGCATAAGTTTTGATATATTGTATTTCCATTTGTCATAACATATTTTTATCTTTCTTGATTTCTTTTTTGACCTATTAGTTGTTCAGCAGCATATTGTTTAATCTTCACATATTTGTGAATTTTCTAGCTTTCTTCTTTTAACTTATCTGTTTTATATTGTTGTAATTAGAAAGAAACACTTGTTCAGTTTTCAATCCTATAAATATATTAAGAGTTGTTTTGTGGCCTAAAACACTATAATGGCACAGAGAATGTTCCATATGCACTTGAGAAGAATGTGCATTCTATTGACTTGGGATAGAATGTTCTGTGTGTTATCTGTTAAATCTATCTGATTGAATTGTTAATTGATTTTATGTCTGGATCATCTATCCACTGATGAAAGCAGGCTGTTAAACATCTCCTATTAGCTTGCTGTTGTGTATTTTTTCCCTTTAGGTCTGTTAATATATATGTATATACACACAGTTGCTATTATGTTGGGGGCATTAATACAAACATTTTATACTCTTATTGGATTAACTTCTTTATTATTATGTAATGATCTTTTTCATCTCATTAAAATCTTTGTTTTATAGTCTATTTTATCTGATTTAAGTATAAGCACCTATATTTATTTTGGTGTCTATTTGCTTCAACTATTTTTTTTAACCAGTATTTAACTTTCATTCTATGGGTATCCTTGCATATGAAATGAGTCTCTTATAGGCAGCATAAAACTGGATCTTCTTTTTTCCCCAGTAAGCCATATTGTGTCTTTTGATTGAAGACTTTATAGTCTGTTAATATTTAAAGGAATTGTTTATAGGTATGTACATATTTCTGTTTTTTCAATTATTTTCTGAACATTTTGTAATTCTTCTAGTTTCTTTTCTTCTCTTCCTTTCTAATTTGATGGTTTTCTGTACTGCTGTGTTTTGATATCTTTCTCTCCATATTTTGTGCATCTATTGATTTTACTTTGTGGTTATCATGAGGCTTACATATAACAGGTTGCATTTTAAAAATCTGTTTTTATTGACCATCATTTAAGTTTGATCACATTCTACAGCTCTACATTTTATGAGCTCCAATATTTTGTGTTCCTGATGTCACAATTTAGATATTTTCATTTTATATATCCCTTTATAAAGTGGCATACAGTTGCAATTATATTTTCTACTTTTGTCTTTCAGTCTTCATGCTAGCTTTTTCAGTGAGTATTACCTCCTTTACCACACTAGATTATTCTGAATTTTACTACATATTTAACTCTACCAGTAAGATTTATATTTTCATGTTTCTTTTTGTTGTTGTTATTAATTAGTGTCCTATCATTTCAGCTTAAATAAACCCCTTTAACGTTTCTTGTAAGGCCAGTCTAGTAGTGATGTACTCCTTTAGCTTTTGCTTGTTTGGAAAGTACTATCTTTCAATTCTGAATGACAACTTTGCAGGGTCTAGAATATTTTTATTGGGAGCTTTTCCTTTAAGTACTCTGATTGTATCATGCCACTTCCTTCTTTCTTGCTGTGTTTCTGTTGAAAAATCTTCTGATAGTCTTATATGGGTCCCCTTGAACATAGCAAATTGTTTTATTTTTTGCTACATTTAAGATTCTTTCTTTGTTTTCAAATTTTTTACATTTAATTATACTATGTCTTGATATGAGTCTCTTTGAATTCCTCTTATTTGGAGCATTCAAGGTTTCATGGATATGGGTATCTGTTCCCTTTCCTGGATTAGCAGTTTTTAGCCATTAATTTAATTCAAATACTTTACTGTTAATTTCTATTTCTTTTCTTGTTCTAAGACATCTGTAACATTAATGTTTGTCTACTTGATATTGTCTCATGAGACTCTTAAACTATATTCACTTGATCTTTTCAGTGATTCACTAATATGAATATGATTCGTTGATCATATTCAGTGATCCTTTCTTCTGCTTCATCTTGTTTATTGTTGAACCTTCTAGTGTATTTTTCAGTTCAGATATTGTATCCGTTAGCTCTGAAACTTCTGTTTAGTACTTTCTTATATTTGATCCCTCTGTATTAATGCTCTCACTGTGTTCATCCATTCTTCTCCCAAGTTGGGTGAGCTCTTTGTGAACTTTTAAAATCTCTTTATCAGTTAAATTACTTATCTCCATTTCATTAAGGACTGTTTCTGAAGTTTTATCTGTTCTTTGGTTTGGAACATATTCTTCTGCTTCATTTTTCCTTGACTCTCTCTGTGGCCTTGTGTAGGAGATAAACCTTACAATTCAACTCTGCCCAAGCTCTTGGTTGTCTTTCAAACCTTTGAGATTGTCAAAGCAATATATTTTATTTTTAGTGGCTTCCCATAGTTGAGGGTATGCTCATCCTGTCAGTGTTCCAAGAGGAAGATCTCAACTAGCACATAGACTGAACCTGATGGGAAGCTAGTTCCCTAGGCAGCAGCTTTAATATAATGCATATATATGAAGTCCTGTGTGACTATAAGCATAAGTCCCTCTGACCACTAAATCCAGGTGACCTAGAAGTGTCCCCTTCATGTCAGTCATAAAAGTCAGGTTACAAGACAAGAGTACAGACTTCTTCCCAGGAGATAACTGGTGAGCTGAAATGAGGCAGATGGAGAATTCAAAGATGGTGTCTACCTGCTTCATCCCCAGAAAGCATTTTAGTAGTCCCCTATCTACATGTGTGCCAAACCAAAGCCATACTCCTCAGCCTGAAATTTCAAGATAAGCAAATAAGCCTACTTCATAGAAAGACTAGGGATACTTTTCAGCCTGCTGTCTGTTCTGTGTCCTGGGTAGGTAGCAGCTAAGAACTGTCTCTCCATTTGTTACAGTCTCAGGGGACCAAGATCACAAGTCCATCTGACCACCAGATCTAAGTGGTCAAGGGGTCTTACCTAGGAGGGAACCATTAAAAGACCAGAGCACCACACATAAAAACCAGACACCAGACACATGTAAATGCTTCCTTCCTAACAATATTGGCATTCTTAAGTGAAGTATAGGGAGCCTGAAAAGATAGCACCATCTTCTGAGGTGTCTGAAACAGATCAGAGTCAGCCCTTAGATAAATGTTTTATTTGAAGCTTACACCTAAGACTGCAGCTATGTAGACAAGCTAATCAGCCTCTTACACAGAAAGACTGGCTTCTTTGGACTGTTACCTGTTGCTGATTCTCTGGTGGGGATAGTCAGTTAATATTTTCTCTGTTGGTAACAGTCCAAAGGGACACATAAGATTATGCCCCACTGGCCACTAGAGCCAGGCAATCTAAAGGCATCCCCTGGCAGCAGCTACAATAGTCAAACTGCCTGGTAAGGGGGTAAACCTTATTCTCATAGATAACAGCAAGCTGGAGTGAGGAAAATAAAAATCACAGAGTTGATGCCCACTGGTCTCTGTTCCCTGAGAACTCTGCTATAGGCTTCTTGGTCTGGGTCAAACCCAAATCTTGTGCCTCAGGTGAAAGGTCCAGGACAAGCCAACAGGACCCCCCCCCCTCTTTTTTTTTTTTTTTTGCATAGAGAATGGAAGTGTGTTTGATTTGGTTGTCTATGCAGTTGGGTTTGGTAGCCAGCCAAGAATTGTCTCTCCATTTGTTATAGTCCCATAGTACCTAGGAGAGCAGGCCACACTGGTCACTAGAGCCAGGTGATCAAGAGGTCTCCTCTAGGTGATAGCCACAAAAATGGGGCACAAGACATGTGCAAAATCACCCCTAGGGGGATAGTGGCTCTCTGAAGCATGGCAGAGGAAAGGTTTAAAGATGGTGCTCTTGAAGGTGAAAAAAGACTATGACTTAAAAAAAAAAAAATGGGACCCATTGCTGAAGTGAGGTAAACAGTATAATAATGACTCCTGCCAGCCTCTGCTTCTGCAGTCCTCTTGATGTGTGTTAAAGTTAAATGCCTGCCCCTCAGACCAGCATTTTAAGGTAAGCAAATAAACCTCCTTTACAGAGTATCTGGGTGCTTTTCAAATGGCTGCTTCTGCACTGGAAACTGGGGTGGGTTAAGAATCACATCTCAGTTCATTATGGCCTTGTGAGTCTCATGCACATGATCCCCATTGGCTTTCAAAGGTAGATGTTTTGAGTGTTCCTCTCTGGGACAGGTCTTAAAAGTCTGAGTGCCAGGTATGGGGTTCAAGCCCTTTGCTGCTTTTTAGAGAGGAGCTCCAAGTTTTGAGCTCCTTGCAGACTATGGGTCATCAAATTGGAGGGAAAGTTTGCAATGATGTCTCAGCCTTTCCTAATCATTCTAGTATAGGTTTTTCTTGCTCTCTTAATATGTAGCAGTCGCTCAGCTAGTTTTTGGCTTTTTTAAAGAGGAGATTATTCTGTATCATGAAAGTGAAAGAGAGTGAAAAAAGTTGGCTTAAAGCTAACATTCAGAAAACTAAGATCTTTCCATGTGGTTCCATTACTTCATGGCAAATAGATAGGGAAACAGTGGAAACAGTGGCTGACTTTGTTTTTTGGGGCTCCAAAATCACTGCAGATAGTGACTGCAGCCATGAAATTAAAAGATGCTTACTCCTTGGAAAGAAAGTTATGACCAACCTAGACAGCATATTAAAAAGCAGAGACATTACTTTGTCAACAAAGGTCCATCTAGTCAAGGGTATAGTTTTTCCAGTGGTCGTGTAGAGATGTGAGAGTTGGACTATAAAGAAAGCTGAGCACTGAAGAATTGATGCTTTTGAACTGTGGTGTTGGAGAAGACTCTTGAGAGTCCCTTGGAGTGCAAGGAGATCCACCCAGTCCATCCTAAAGGAAATCAGTCCTGGGTGTTCATTGGAGGGACTGGTGTTGAAGCTGAAACTCCAATATGTTAGCCATCTGATGGGAAGAGCTGACTCATTTGAAAAGACCCTGATGCTGGGAAGGATTGAGAGCAGGAGGAGAAGGGGACAACAGAGGATGAGATTGTTGGATGGCATCACTAACTCAATGGACATGGGTTTGGATGGACTCCGGGAGTTGGCGATGGACAGGGAGGCCTGGCGTGCTGTGGTTCATGGGGTCTTAAAGAGTCAGACACTACTGAGCAATTGAACTGAACTGAACTGAAATGATTCTGTATGTAGCAATAGATTGAATGTGTCTGTGGGAAGAGGTGAGTTGAAGATCTTTTTTATGTTGCCATCTTGAACTTGCCCCAAAATTCGACTTTCTCATAATTGTAGTCTTGAAGTTTGGGATCCCGTGATCAACACTATGCCTGTCTGTAATTTCTTGTAACTTAGAAAAAAACATATTACCCTGGATTTTGGTGACCTGTATAGTTTTCTTTTAACTCCAGAATTGGGCAATCATAAAATTTTATTTTACTTTCAATGTTTGGAGACAAGTAGAATTGCCTAGAATTGTTATGTAATATATGCTTTACAGTATGTGTCCACCAAAGTGCTTTGAATATGTTAATTACATATTAATATACATGTATTGGTTTCCAGATAATTTATTGAATGGATTGGACCATAGTTTGAGGATAAAGAAAATTAATGCTGCTAGACCAAATACAATTCTAAACTATTTATATAAAAGGCAGCAAACAGGAAAAAAAGAATATGCTAGCAAACTGGAAATTTTTATATAGCATACTTTCATATTTTTTCTTTAGAAAAGGAAAAGGCAAATGGAAGAAGTGAAGTGAAGTGAAGTCGCTCAGTCGTGTCCGACTCTTTGCGACCCCATAGACTGGAGCGTTACCATGAGGATAAAGAAAATTAATGCTGCTAGACCAAATACAATTCTAAACTATTTATATAAAAGGCAGCAAACAGGAAAAAAAGAATATGCTAGCAAACTGGAAATTTTTATATAGCATACTTTCATATTTTTTCTTTAGAAAAGGAAAAGGCAAATGGAAGAAGTGAAGTGAAGTGAAGTCGCTCAGTCGTGTCCGACTCTTTGCGACCCCATAGACTGGAGCGTTACCAGGCTCCTCTGTCCATGGGATTTTCCAGGCAACAGTACTGGAGTGGATTGCCATTTCCTTCTCCAGGAGATCTTCCCGACCCAGGGCTCGAACCCAGGTCTCCCGCATTGTGGACAGATGCTTTACCATCTGAGCTACCAGGGAAGTGACTACACTGGGGGTAATGGTTGCCATAAGGGGTCTGAGAAATTAGTTAGAGCCTAATGCAGCTTTAATGTTCACATCCATCCTCTTTGGAAAATTATATGAGAACATACCCAAATTCTCTAACTTCCCTCTGACAAGCCTTAGTGGTTACTCAGTGGAGGCTGATCTTTTCCCAGGCAATCATTTTTTTGTTGCAATTTACCTTCAGGCATATGCTTCTGTAAAAATAATCTCTGTGTATTCATCATACTTTACCACAAATATTTCTAGTTTTATTTTTATGCTAGAAATACTTTTCCTGAAAGTAAAACATAAAGATGGAAAATTATCTTTATTATCATTCCACAAACTTTAAAAAAAATTTCCTCTGTCTGGAAAGCTCTTGACTCATGTACGTGGGCAGCTCACTCCTTTCTGACCTCTACCTACATCTCACTTTCTAAAATGGGCCTTCTTTTTTTTATATGAAAGGACATTTTCCCATCGCCATCACTTTCTATTTCTTAACCCTCCTTTGTTCTTCTTTGCGGCACTTATCCTCACTTGACATAGGTGTATTTCTTGTTTATGGTGTCTGCCCCACTTGGACATAAGCTCCATAAAAATAAACTATTTGTCTGTTTTGATACATGGTTGTTCTGCTGTACTAGCACAGTATCTGGCCTTTGTTGAACAAATGAATGGATTTCCTCCTTTTCTTTGTGTTCAGAGGAAATTTTTGCCTAAGGGTTTCCTGTATAAAGCTTGAGGTATTATTTATTCCATTAAATTGGTCCAGTACCATGTGAATTTTATTAGAATTTCCAAATGAATATCAATGCCAACAAATGTCTTAATACCTAATGCAAAGGCTTAAATTATACAATTTGAAGAAGTATAGAAAAACATATTATGAATATTTTTGGTACTAATCAAAGTTTATTTTCTTATTGATCACAAAGCAACAGCCTGAGTATTATGTACTAAAAATTGGAAAGTTTGACATATAATTATTATCATATCACTTTATTCTCCTTAATTCAGAAGCAAAATCACAGAAAAATGAAACTAAAGGATACCTAAAAAGTATTTACAAATATATTTAGTGCATTATTAACAAACAAGATTTTTTGAATTGCTTATGTATATATATATTCTTAAACGAATGGCCAGATTATATTTATTTGAAAAGCTAAAATTTACTACTCCTCCCCCATAAGATTAAGTAACTACTAGTACAAAGAAAGAAGAGGGATCTCTACAACATTGATACTGACACTTTATAATTATGTCTTACCATAAAGGATAAGATTTATTGGTTAGCCTCGGTAAAAACCATTTTTTTTTGCATAAATGGTTTAAAATTAGAAGTAAATTAATCCTTTGAATAGGCTGAAATCTATTTAAAAAGGCATATATCATCAACTGAAACTTTTTTATTGTTTATGAAATGGAACTGTAGAATCGATGACAAGTAAATGTTTAGAATCAATGTGAGTTGATAGTTCAAAATAATTGCATAGGTTTGCATTTAGCTACCTTTAAGCTTCTGCCATTCTTTTAGTTTATACACACACACATACACACAGGCACATACACATGTGTAGGAAATATATGTAAAATATAATTTCATCAAATCAGTGACTGTCTATAAGTATAAAACTACTTTTTTATAGTAACAAAAGTAACAAAACATGCCGGGGAATGTCCTAGGCACTGATTACACAAAGTTCCACTTCTAACAAACTCATAGTATTTTGGGTGAAAAATGAACAATATTTTTGCTTATATATGTTCATATTATAACAGAGTAATAGCCACCAAAAGATATACATGTCCTAAGCCTTGCCTTAACATAGTAACATATTAAAAGGACTTATTTTAAGCTACTATGTTTGTGGTATCTTGTTATGGCATCAATAAAAATAACTAATATACATGTATACATGTACATATATTCCTAGAAATTCATTCATGTTTACTTTCAACTATATGTATATGAACACACACAAATACATATATACAATGTTAATAGATACATCTTTAAATGAGAAAAACAAAATTAAACAAGGGAAGCAAGGATTATAAAGGGGAGAGGAATTGCTGCATTTCAAAAGGGTAATGATAAAAGAAAAGGTGATTGTTATAAGCTCTTTGATGATGTGACATTTGAGTAGAGACCCTGAGTAAGGTGAAAGATAAAACTTTAAGAATATCTGGGATAAGACTATTTCAATCAAGGGTCCCAGAGACTGGATTGCATTTGGAGAGTTTGAAGACTATACAGGGGTCAGTGAGCCTGGAGCTTAGCAAGCAAAGAAAGGGGTGGTAGGAAATCTGAGAGGTTCTCAGACTCTCTATGGTTAAGAAATTGTTCAATTGGATTTTTTTTAAAGTACGTTTTGTCACATACCAATCCCTGTTGGTAAACTATAGTTAAACTGATTTACTAGAAACACAAATTTAAAGTAAGTATTGTTGTTCAGTTTCTAAGTTGTGTCCAACTCTTTGCAGTCCTATGGACTACAGTATACCAAGCTCCTGTGTACTCCACTGTCTCCCAGAGTTTGCTTAAATTCATATCCATTGAGTTGGTGATGCTATCTAACCATCTCATCCTCTCCACCCCCTTCTCTTTTTACCTGCAATCTTTCCCAGCATCAGGATCTTTTCCAGTGAGTTGACCCTTCGCATCAGGTATTGGAGCTTCAGCATCAGTCCTTCCAATGAATATTCAGGGTTGATTTCCTTTAGGATTGACTGGCTTGATCTTCTTGCTGTCCAAGGAACTCTCAAGAGTCTTCTCCAGCACCACAATTTGAAAACATCAGTTTCTTCAGCGCTCAGCCTTCTTTATGGTCCAACCCTCACATCTGTCCATGACTCCTGTAAAAACCATAGCTTTGACTATCCAGACCTTTGTTAGCAAAGTGCTGTCTCTGCTTTTTCATATGCTGTCTAGGTTTGTCATAGTTTTCCTTCCAAGGAGCAAGCATCTTTTACTTTCATCGCTGTAGATCATGAAATTATTAAGTAAGTGTAATTATGGTCCAACTCTCACATCTGTCCATGACTCCTGTAAAAACCATAGCTTTGACTATCCAGACCTTTGTTAGCAAAGTGCTGTCTCTGCTTTTTCATATGCTGTCTAGGTTTGTCATAGTTTTCCTTCCAAGGAGCAAGCATCTTTTACTTTCATCGCTGTAGATCATGAAATTATTAAGTAAGTGTAGATCTCTAAAATGCAACCCAAACTTTGGAGTAAATATAAAAATAAATTTTAATAACCACAGGCATAACGAGTATAACATAGGGAAAAAGAAAAATGTTACAAATTGGCTCATTGCCAAGTTGAAGGATTTTGAAAAAGGCATTAGAGTTGTTAAAAGGCTGTTTTATATCTGTGATATGAAATATAGTCAAAAAGCAATTGAAAACAGTTCAACCTCTCTATTAAAACTTAAGGAAAAACAGATTACTAAACCTTCTACATCTTTAGAACAAATACTGAGTTAAAGGGTATTGAATGAGGAAAATACCTAGAGATGGTCTTAAAAGGCCACAAGAAGACAGCCAAAGAGTAATAACAGAAGAGGAAGTGACAGTAGGAGTATGCTAAATACATTTTTCCCTAACCAATTCTGAGAATGGCATCAAGTAAAAATACATTTAGATTTAGAGGCTACTTTCAACAGTACCTACATAACTTGAAGTTACTGTCTTAAGTATCAACATGGCAATATCTAGGTCAAAGTCGTAGTTGATGATTAATTACATTGACTTTTTACTTCAACCAAGACAAATATTCCCCAGCTGCTTCAAGAATATCGTTGTGTTATAAAGATTATGTAAGATAATGCATGTCAAGAATCAGGCACAAGGTGGACGTTCAACAGATTTCCTCTTCTTCAAGTTTTTAATTAAATCATAATGAAATAACTCAAACTATGATATAAAACTATTCTTAGATATTTTAGATAGATGCCACTGCCAATAAATTTTATAAAAATATAAAGTACAAACAATTATACACACAATCTTTCACATAATTTTGTTTACTTAAAAAAGCATATTAGAAGCATTTGCCTTAGTGCAGCACAGGGATATTAAAAATAATAAGCACCTGATATAAATCTATACGTAAAATAATTTTCTTCCTCCAGTGACATTTCAGACCTTAGAAAAGACTTAAATGGATTCACCTTTCATTATTCACTTGCTCCCAGAATGTATACAATTAGGTCCAAGCCTTTATTCAGACTATAAATAACCAGAATAAACCTATGGGAGAATTGAGAGAGTTACATTTTGCAGCACAGAATTAGTCTTCTGCAAATTCTCTTCTAAACACACTGAGTACAAATGTTAGAAAAACTGCAAATTTAGAAAGTGCTAGTGTACAATTTGTACTAGTGTAAAAAATTATTATTTCATTACTGATGGCAAGTCTGACCACAGAAAATTTTACACCCTTGTAAATATTTCTTTATTAACCTATATATCCTCTACCATATTAATCCATATATCCCTTACCATAGAACAAAGCAATACAGTAGGAAGAAATAAGAATATATTCATGCCTCCCAAGAACTGGGAGTTAAAATGCTTTTCCAAGTTCAAATTATAGCCTCATTTTTCCTATATTTTGAAATGTGAGCAAAGTAAACTTCCACTAGCTTTTTGAAAGTCCCTCTGGCCTCTTCCCAGTGATTTTGTCCACTGTACTGTGAACTGTTCTCCCCAAAAATGATAGAAATGTCCTCTACCCTCAGACATGGAGGAAATGGGCAGAATTCTTCAGTTAGTGGAAGAGACCTGACTAATACTGAACAAAATTTAGAAAACAGTACTGAGAAATAGGGAGCTTAATGAAGAATAGAAAAGGCTGGCTATCTGTTGCCTGGGGCTGGGTCCCCAGAGGCCTGAATTAATATACAGGAAGACAGAGAAAAAAAGGTATAGGAGCCAATAAGAACTGAGTAAAAATAATGTATTTATAAACAAATTATCTTGGGTATAGAAGAGTTTTTTTTAATGCATATAGCTACATATTGCTGAGGAAAAAATACTTTAGAGTGATTTGTCATTCAAATGGTATATAACTTTAAATATAATCTGTAAAACTGAGAGAAGCACCCATGTATGCACACACAGACTTGGTTTGATTATGTAATTATTGAATGCTATGTGAGTGACTTCACTTTCACTTTCATGCATTGGAGAAGGAAATGGCAACCCATTCCAGTGTTCTTGCCTGGAGAATCCCAGGGACGGGGAGTCTGGTGGGCTGCCGTCTCTGGGGTCGCACAGAGTCGGACACAACTGAAGCGACTTAGCAGCAGCAGCAGCAGTAGCTAATTGTGTTATAAAGATTATGTAAGATAATGCATGTCAAGAATCAGGCACAAGGTGGACGTTCAACAGATTTCCTCTTCTTCAAGTTTTTAATTAAATCATAATGAAATAACTCAAACTATGATATAAAACTATTCTTAGATATTTTAGATAGATGCCACTGCCAATAAATTTTATAAAAATATAAAGTACAAACAATTATACACACAATCTTTCACATAATTTTGTTTACTTAAAAAAGCATATTAGAAGCATTTGCCTTAGTGCAGCACAGGGATATTAAAAATAATAAGCACCTGATATAAATCTATACGTAAAATAATTTTCTTCCTCCAGTGACATTTCAGACCTTAGAAAAGACTTAAATGGATTCACCTTTCATTATTCACTTGCTCCCAGAATGTATACAATTAGGTCCAAGCCTTTATTCAGACTATAAATAACCAGAATAAACCTATGGGAGAATTGAGAGAGTTACATTTTGCAGCACAGAATTAGTCTTCTGCAAATTCTCTTCTAAACACACTGAGTACAAATGTTAGAAAAACTGCAAATTTAGAAAGTGCTAGTGTACAATTTGTACTAGTGTAAAAAATTATTATTTCATTACTGATGGCAAGTCTGACCACAGAAAATTTTACACCCTTGTAAATATTTCTTTATTAACCTATATATCCTCTACCATATTAATCCATATATCCCTTACCATAGAACAAAGCAATACAGTAGGAAGAAATAAGAATATATTCATGCCTCCCAAGAACTGGGAGTTAAAATGCTTTTCCAAGTTCAAATTATAGCCTCATTTTTCCTATATTTTGAAATGTGAGCAAAGTAAACTTCCACTAGCTTTTTGAAAGTCCCTCTGGCCTCTTCCCAGTGATTTTGTCCACTGTACTGTGAACTGTTCTCCCCAAAAATGATAGAAATGTCCTCTACCCTCAGACATGGAGGAAATGGGCAGAATTCTTCAGTTAGTGGAAGAGACCTGACTAATACTGAACAAAATTTAGAAAACAGTACTGAGAAATAGGGAGCTTAATGAAGAATAGAAAAGGCTGGCTATCTGTTGCCTGGGGCTGGGTCCCCAGAGGCCTGAATTAATATACAGGAAGACAGAGAAAAAGAGGTATAGGAGCCAATAAGAACTGAGTAAAAATAATGTATTTATAAACAAATTATCTTGGGTATAGAAGAGTTTTTTTTAATGCATATAGCTACATATTGCTGAGGAAAAAATACTTTAGAGTGATTTGTCATTCAAATGGTATATAACTTTAAATATAATCTGTAAAACTGAGAGAAGCACCCATGTATGCACACACAGACTTGGTTTGATTATGTAATTATTGAATGCTATGTGAGTGACTTCACTTTCACTTTCATGCATTGGAGAAGGAAATGGCAACCCATTCCAGTGTTCTTGCCTGGAGAATCCCAGGGACGGGGAGTCTGGTGGGCTGCCGTCTCTGGGGTCGCACAGAGTCGGACACAACTGAAGCGACTTAGCAGCAGCAGCAGCAGTAGCTATCTTATACCAGGATTCAAGTATATTTGGAAGCAAGCATTATTTGGTAATTCTGTGTGAACCAGTGGGAATTTCTCTCTAGTCATGCTAAACTTTTAAAATATATAAATTAAACCTACACTGCAACTGCAGCTATAACATATTTGCTAAGAAAGAGGGCATAAAGAATTTTAATTTATTTTCTTTTATTCATAAGCCTGTAGAATTAAATAATACTTCTGAAACTGCTCTTTTATCATTTCTACTTTAAATCATTGCCTGATTATCTCCTGAAATAAATGCTTGCTTATGCTTTGAAATAAATTTTATTATTTTCAGATTTTATTATGAGTAGTTTAAGCATTTGTTTAATTTAATCATAACAGCATTGCCTTTATCATCAGGCAATGCAATCTTAACTTTGATGTTCAGGCAAAGTTTGAATGTCTATCTTTTGCAACATTGTAAAGATACCAAATGTGGAGGGTACAGTTACTAATTTAAGAATTTTCTTAATTCTCTAACTTTCCTTACTTACAAATTCATCACTAATTGAGGGAGCTATTTTGCCTTAGCTATAAAAATGTTATAAATAAGAAGTATGTTAAGAATTTAACTATTTTTAAAAAATCACTGTTTGGATTCAAAAGTTTTGGGTCATATAAATATTTTTGGTAGTGTCCTCTGTTTTCTACTACATGAACTCCTAAATAGAAAACTGATCTATTGAGGGGGTTCATTACATTGTCTTGAGATAGTTTTCATTAAAGACATGAGATTTGGACTAATAGGTATATATCTGTCTTCTCCTCTCTTCTTGCACACACAACTATGTATCTGCCATTCCTGCTTTTACACATTGCAGATAAACTATATGGAAAATATTCACTAGCAAATATATTCCCCCGATTGTCTTTCATAATCCTAACCTATGGGGAGAGGTACCTCATTTTTTTAATGATCACAAATGCTTGACAATCTTTGTATTACATTCTCTAAAATCATAAAATCATTAAAACTCTAGATTATTATCTATACTGACATCTGGGAGATTATCAATTATGCATATACTTTACTATCCATAAAATTTCCTTGGAAGCTCTTTGTTTCATTACGCTAGGCACTGCATGGAATAACTTTATCTCAAATTTTACAGTCTTAGAATATTTAAGAATGAAGACATTAGCTAGAATTTTCATATTTCATGTTCAAGGATTTCTGCTTCAAGTAAGGCAAATACTGTTTCTTTTTAGTCACTAAATTTGATTTTTGTACTCTAACAGAGACCTGCTCTTACCTGTCAGTTTTTCACATGAAGTACCCTAAGTGAGGAATGAGAGTGCCCTAAGTGTAACATAAGTTCAATTCTGTCACTTTATACAGGCCTTTCCCAGTTATACTCTATTTGTACTTCTCCCCATAAAAACCTATAAGAAAGGGGTACCTTAGAGTTGTTATTGTTTCCTAAGGGAAACTGAAAGAATCCATGGCAAATATGTTGCTTTATCTCTCTTGTGGGCTCAAGACGTTTTCTTCTTGTTCTCCATGGCTGTAACAAAACTGTATCCTGATTTTTTTTTTTTTCCTGGTGAATTTGTCATTTGGAATTATTTGGAGGACTGCTGGATTTCAAACTTGATTCATTGCTAAAGTTGGTTTTTGGTTACAGAACTACCGATCCTAAAGCTTAATGTTGATGAAACCTAAGAACAAGCACAGAATAATACAATCCTAAGAATACACATATCAGATTTGAAATTTTTTACTTTTCTGTTTACAAATATTGAAAGGAGATGATATTGATATCTTATATATAATATACTTTATATTTAAATCATTTTAATGAAAAATGTGTCCAAGGAGAGTGGTTTAGAGATTGTATATGTAAAATAAACTTATATGACCTTTATGTATAAACTGTATATTTGTAAAATATACATATAACTTTGGGTTTTCAGTCAGTCAGTTCAGTCGTTCAGTCATGTCCGACTCTTTGTGACCCCATGAATCGCAGCATGCCAGGCCTCCCTATACATCACCATCTCCCAGAGTTCACTCAGACTCACGTCCATCGAGTCCGTGATGCCATCCAGCCATCTCATCCTCGGTCGTTCCCTTCTCCTCCTGCTCCCAATCCCTCCCAGCATCAGAGTCTTTTCCAATGGGTCAACTCTTCGCATGAGGTGGCCAAAGTACTGGAGTTTCAGCTTTAGCATCATTCCTTCCAAAGAAATCCCAGGGTTGATCTCCTTCAGAATGGACTGGTTGGATCTCCTTGCAGTCCAAGGGACTCTCAAGAGTCTTCTCCAACACCACAGTTCAAAAGCATCAATTCTTCGGCGCTCAGCTTTCTTCACAGTCCAATTTTCACATC
>SJYX01024562.1:198074-290922 GCA_006410675.1 Oreotragus oreotragus
GCATTGCCTTTCTTTGGAATTGGAATGAAAACTGACCTTTTCCAGTCCTGTGGCCACTGCTGAGTTTTCCAAATTTGCTGGCATATTGAGTGCAGCACTTTCACAGCATCATCTTCCAGGATTTGAAACAGCTCAACGGGAATTCCATCACCTCCACTAGCTTTGTTCTTAGTGATGCTTTCTAAGGCCCACTTGACTTCACATTCCAAGATGTCTGGCTCTAGATTAGTGATCACATCCTCATGATTATCTGTGTCGTGAAGATCTTTTCTGTACAGTTCTTCTGTGTATTCTTGCCACCTCTTCTTAATATCTTCTGCTTCTGTTAGGTCCATACCATTTTTGTCCTTTATCGAGCCCATTTTTGCATGAAATGTTCCCTTGGTATCTCCAATTCTCTTGAAGAGATCTCTAGTCTTTCCCATTCTGTTGTTTTCCTCTATCTCTTTGCATTGATTGCTGAAGAAGGCTTTCTTATCTCTTCTTGCTATGAGGTAATGTCTCTTTTGTGAAACAAAAGAATGATGATCAAGATAATAAAGTTGTATTTTTATTTTCATTACAGCCCTGGAATTGATGAGTGAGTGACATAATGCTTCATGTGATAGAGAATGTCTTAAAGTATAAGAACTGAGTTATGATTTTAGTAAGAAATTAATTCAAAATTAAAATAATTTCAATCACAAGTCATAGGAAGCATTTTAGTGATAAGCATTTAGTGAGAAATAATATTTACTTATTAATTTAATCCAAAGTTAAGGTGCTTTTGTCCTCCCACTCAGTGTTAAAATTTATCTGGTATTTCTAACAATGGTGTGGGTGCAAAAGGTAAATAAATATATTTTATTAAATTTTACAACATGCCTCTGTTTACATGGAGAGACATTTTATTTTTGAAGCAGGGAAATGATATTTAAATATCTTCACATGAACGTGGGGGAAATTTTCAACAAATAATAAAAAGAGTAAGAAACTCAAGAAAATAAAATTGTATATTAAATGTCCTAAAAGATATTAATGTGAAGAAATTATCCTTAATAATGGCATTATAAATACATCAATATTTCCATAAACAGTTCTTGATGATCCATATATTGGACTTCTCTTGCAATAAACATAATGCACTAGATAATATGGAACTATTTACTCAAATTAAAACTTACTGAACTATTGGCCAGGATCTTAGTAAATACGACAGGTAGATATCATTCTCATCTCTTCATTCACACTAAATAAATCATGGATGAATTAAATTTCTGTAAATATATAAGAACAAAACAGAGTGTGGTTAAATGACAAGATATATTTCAAGTAAGGAAAGCCAAGAGGCTATAACTGATTGGATGAGCAAAGAAGCTAAAACATAAAGTACTTGCTGAAAGAAGTGTGTGTGTGGACTCACCTTATAGAAAGCCTTGAGAACCTGAAATCATCAGTCATCATGGAAAATTGGGATGATTCATGTGGCTAAAGCAATGAGTTTGAGTAAAAATTTAAACGTAAAATCATGATAACACCAAGTTTCCTCCTTCAGTAGGTGAAATCACAAAATGGAAGCTTCCCATTCTCCTCAGGAAAACTTAATTAACATAGATTCGGGGAGATCAGAGGTCAGGTATGGGCATTGGAAGAAACAGCTTGGCAGAGCAGAGGTCAAGTGTGGGTGCTGGAAGACCAGGTTTAAAAAGCATGCCAAAGAGCCAAACTTTCAATTTTTACTTCTCAACTGCTAATGTGTTGACATTCAGATATATACTGTTTCTACAAAGGGAGGATTGTTGACCTCAGACTGAAAGGCCCCAGTGAGATGTTCTGACATACTAGTGCCCTCTTATAAAAAGAAGGAAGATCATTGTTCACCAGATCATCACAAAGTAAACCAGTCACAAGTTCCTGGACATGCTTCAATCTTCAATACAAACTGAAAGCCGAGGATCATCAAGAAATTCTGTAGTACTGAATAATAAATCAAAAGCTAGAATAAACCCTGGCAAGGAAGACAGCAATAAGAATGGAGAAGAGAAATGGAACCGTATTCTAATATCCTCAGTGAGATGTCAATAATTGACAGTATAAAAGAGGATGCCGGGGATAATAGAAATAGAATCATTCTTGAAGAAGGGTATTTGAAAAGAGAACAAAAGATATGATCAGGAAGTGTCAATGGGAAACAATGAGTTCTTTGAGCTAATGGCCTAACATGCAAAAAGTATTTTTTAATTAAAAATTAAAATTTTTAATTAAGAATTATTTTTAATATAAATTTATTTATTTTAATTGGAGGTTAATTACTTTACAATATTGTAATGGTTTTGCCATACATCAACATATTTTAAACACACACACAGCCTGAAACACACCTGAGAAGGCTGTGGGGAAGCTGTACCTGAAAGAACTGGACACTTTTGATGAGGAGTTTGTGTGTATGTGTGTGTGAAAAGTCTACAAATTAACTTATAAATTATAAATCTCTATCATTCAACTAATTTGTGGGAAGTATAATGAATATTTACCACATGAAAGTTACCCCTAAAGAAGATCATTGTAAATGAAATAAAATAATCAACATCTATTTGCTTTTCTCACTCATACTTAATATCCTGTTTAGTTAGGGTTACCCAACGGCTTGTTCAGTTCAGTTCAGTCACTCAGTCATGTCTGACTCTTTGCGACCCCATGAATCACAGCACGCTAGGCCTCCCTGTCCATCACCAACTCCCAGATTTCAATCAGACTCATTCCCATCGAATCAGTGATGCCATCCAGCCATCTCATCTTCTGCCCTCCTCTCCTGCCCCCAATCCCTCCCAGCATCAGAGTCTTTTCCAATGGGTCAACTCTTCACATGAGGTGGCCAAAGTACTGGAGTTTCAGCTTTAGCCTCATTCCTTCCAAAGAACACCCAAGATTGATCTCCTTTAGAATGGACTGATTGGATCTCCTTGCAGTCCGAGGGACTCTCAAGAGTCTTCTCCAACACCACAGTTCAAAAGCATCAATTCTTCTGTGCTCAGCTTGCTTCACAGTCCAACTCTCACATCCATACATGACTATTGGAAAAACCATAGCCTTGACTAGACGGACCTTTGTTGACAAAGTAATGTCTCTGCTTTTGAATATTCTGTCTAGGTTGGTCATAACTTTCCTTCCAAGGAGTAAGCATCTTTTAATTTCATGGCTGCACTTTTTTTCTTTTTCTAATTTAAATTCTTCTCTAAGGCATGATCGCCCTGGGTTCAAAGGATTGTAAGAAAGCTTGTGAAGCTAAGTATGGCAGTATTTTTCAGGCTCAGCAAATCAATAGCTGTTGAGTCTAATAGTCACCAACATATTTTACCATTGCCTAATACTGATAACTGCTTCAACCCAGTCATCAGACAGGTATTCCCTAATGATAAGATACCTGGGATGAAATAAAGATAAATGTTAACAACTTCAAGCATTTATGTAATGGATTTGGAACCTAGAGAAGGCTTGTGATTTCTAGCAATATTTTTCAATAAGCAAAGTACCCCATAATAATTTTATATTTTGAGTTGCTACATATATCATCCAATTGCACCTACTTCAAATGAAATATAATACTATTAGCCACACATGTAAACATCTAGACAAAATACATTTCACAGTCTTTTAGGTTTTTGGATATTTTCTTCTGAAAAGTGAAAAAGTGCTACCACACTAATTTGGACACTGGTAATCTCCTTGCTGAGAACAAATATATAAGGAAAGGTTTCTGGTGTGCTTGTGTGTGAGGATGTGTTTTAATATCTGATGCAAATGATTTTTTCCATTGGTATTGATTATCTACACTTTGTCATCATATCAACAACATGCTTTACACTTTGAGGAAATACAGGTCAAAAGTTCATTGTAGCTGCCTCTGGGTATAGTGAATAGCATATATATCAAATTAATTTTAACAAATGAATCAGAAGACTGGTTGCAAAAAAACACTTGTAATATTTCCTAAGTATGAAGTATTGAACAAAAGCAAAAAGAAAATTCTAAAACCAAAATCCAGTTAGTAATGCTACATGGCTTTCTATTTATTATCTCAGGACTATTAAGTAGAAATGCCAGCAAATAGAAAATAATTAAATATGACTTGAAAAAAATGCAAGATGATCACCAGGTCAACATATATACATTGATGCACTGTATAAATGTATACATTATAAATACAGACACTATTACATACTGTCATATATATTTATATTTCACATGTGCTGTTTACTTTTGCAAAATGAAGCAAAACCAACTTAGTGTAAACCACAATTGAGATTGTATTTGATCAAAATTATTTTGAGCAAACATTACAATTTTTAATCACTAATATGCTTCAGTTCAGTTCAGTCGCTCAGTTGTGTCCAACTCCTTGCAATCCCATGAATTGCAGCACCCCAGGCCTCCCTGTCCATCACCAACTCCTGAAGTTCACTCATACTCACATGCATAGAGTCTGTGATGCCATCCAGCCATCTCATCCTCTGTCATCCCCTTCTCCTCCTGCCCCCTATCCCTCCCAGCATCAGAGTCGTTTACAATGAGTCAGCTCTTCGCATGAGGTGGCCAAAATACTTGAGTTTCAGCTTTAGCATCATTCCTTCCAAAGAACACCCAGGACTGATCTTTAAAATAGACTGGTTGTATCTTCTTGCAGTCCAAGGGACTCTCAATAGTCTTCTCCAACATCAAAGTTCAAAAGCATCAATTCTTCGGTGCTCAGCTTGCTTCACAGTCCAACTCTCACATCCATACATGACTACTGGAAAAGCCATAGCCTTGACTAGACGGACCTTTGTTGGCAAAGTAATGTCTCTGCTTTACAATATGCTGTCTAGGTAGTCATAACTTTTCTTCCAAGGAGTAAATGTCTTTTAATTTCATGGCTGCAATTACCATCTGCAGTGATTTTGGAGCCCCCCAAAATAAAGTCTGACACTGTTTCCACTGTTTCCCCATCTATTTCCCATGAAGTGATGGGACTGGATGCCATGATTGTCATTTTCTGAATGTTGAGCTTTAAGCCAACTTTTTCACTTTCATCAAGAGGCTTTTTAGTTCCTCTTCACTTTCTGCCATGAGAGTGGTATCATCTGCTTATCTGAGGTTATTGATATTTCTCCCGGCAATCTTGAGTCCAGCTTGTGCTTCTTCAAGCCCAGCGTTTCTCATGATGTACTCTGCATAGAAGTTAAATAAGCAGGGTACAATATACAGCCTTGACGTACTCCTTTTCCTATTTGGAACCAGTCTGTTGTTCCATGTCCAGTTCTAACTGTTGCTTCCTGGCCTGCATACAGGTTTCTCAAGAGGCTGGTCAGGTGGTCTGGTATTCCCATCTCTCTCAGAATTTTCCACAGTTTCTTGTGATCCACACACTCAAAGGCTTTGGCATAGCAAATATAGCAGAAATAGATGTTTTTCTGGAACTCTCTTGGTTTTTCCATGATCCAGCGGATGTTGGCAATTTGATCTCTGGTTCCTCTGCCTTTTCTAAAACCAATTTGAACATCTGGAAGTTCACGGTTCATGTATTGCTGAAGCCTGGCTTGGAGAGTTTTGAGCATTTCTTTACTAGCATGTGAGATGAGTGCAATTGTGTGGTAGTTTGAACAGTCTTTGGCATTGTCTTTCTTTGGGATTGGGATGAAAACTGACCTTTTCCAGTCCTGTGGCCACTGCTGAGTTTTCCAAATTTACTGGCATATTAAGTGCAGCACATTCACAGCATCATCTTTCAGGATTTGCTTAATCAACCAATATTGTAAAAGCATGTCAATGGTTTATCATTTCCCGTTGCTGAATGCACATGCTTACTTTTGAGAACGGGAAGCTCATTCATACTAAAGCCTAAGTGGCTAATAGTGGTTTTTATCTTATGAAGAGTGTTGGAACCATCCAAATATCAATCCTTGGGTTAAATGAATAGAGGGTTGTCAGTGATATTTTGGGCACCAGAAATTTATCACAATTTGCTTTGTGCCATTTTATTTATTTTCAGTGTAGGAGGTGTTCATTTTTTAGTAATCAAAAGCAATCTATAAAAATGATTCTATATTTTCATTCATAAAAATATAGATATTAGTATAATTGATTTATACTATTCCTGTAATTGGCTAGTTCACCCAAAGTCAGAAAATGGTTGAATATAAACTGCAGTGTTTTCTTTTAAAATTTCAGTGTTATATTTTAATTAGGTCGATAAATGTCTGCTGTAGAAATTACACTATTCATATTTATTTCCACATTACTTCTTGGATTGATGTATATTGAGCTTCATGTTTAATTCCAATAGTCTACTAGTACTGATGGGACTTATTTAAAATTGTACTGGAGTTTTGTTTTGTTTTTTTCCCATTTTATTGAGATATCACTGACATATAGCCCTGTATAATTTTAAGGTATAGAGCATAAATTTTGACTTACATATATTATCAAATCATTACCACAATAATTTTAATGAACATCCACTCTCTCACACAGAAAAGAAAAAAAAATTACTTGTAATAAGTACTCTTAGTATTTACTTTCTTAACAATTATCATGTATAACATACAGCAGCATTAATTATATGAATCATGGTACACATGAAAATTTTTGTCTTATAACTGAACGTTTATAACTTTTGAGCACCTTCATAAAATTCCTCCTCCACCTTTCTTTCAAGCAGGAGATGGTGGGATAGAGGAGCCAAAACTCTTGTCTAAACAGATAGCAATATGTATCCTAATCTCCCTTTTGCAGTCCAAAGACTAATATATAGGTTTGAAAGGAATAACAAGGTCACAGAATCTTTGCCTAACTTTCTTTGCCTAACTTTGTGTCTCTCAAGAGAATTCAGAGAAAAATCAGCAATATGGTATGGTTAGATGCAAGGAATGAGATAAGGAAGTTATTGAAAATTTACTCTGTGTTCCTGCAGAAGGTTGATAAACTAGCTAAATTTTGGTAGGGCACCTCGATAAAGGAGGTCAGTCTAACCAGTGGTTTTGCGTTGGAAATCTAGATGGTGAACTTTCCATCTTTGCCTGACACAGGAGAATAGCTCATAATATAATTATTTTCAGACTTCAATTACCAACACATCTCCTATAAAATATGTGGACAGGGAGAGTCCTGCTACAAAACCCAGAATAATATCAGTTGTCTTTCAGTCACTCAGTCGTATCAGACTCTTTGCAACCCCATGAACTGTTACATGTCAGGCTCCCCTGTCCTTCACTGTCTCCCAGAGTATACTAAAGCTTATATGCATTGAGTCAGTGATGTCACCAACCATCTCATCCACTATTGCCCCCTTCTCCTCCTGCCCTCAGTCTTTCCTAGCACAGGGGCTTTTCCAGTAAGTTGGCTCTTCACATCAGGTGGCCAAAGTATTGTGGCTTCAGATTTAGCATCAGTTCTTCTAATGAATATTCAGGACTGACTTCCTTTAGGATTGACTGGTTTGATCTTGCAGTCCAAGGGACTCTCAAGAGTCTTCTCTAACACCCCATTTCAAAAATATCAATTCTTTGGCACTCAGCCTTCATTATGGTCAGAGGTATATTCAAAGCCTCTCTCCTCTGCTGCCATTAAAATTGGTTCAGCTACCTTATATCCTGCCAACATATGGAAGCAAGAAGGAGGAGTGGAGACAAATACAAAAGAGATTATTTAAAATTAAAAGAAAGTTTTCTTTAAAGAAACTGTTCATCTAAATTATTTAATTGGTCTGAAAATAGCAAATTGGATTAAATCCACCCTGCCTCCACTCTGTCCCTCTAGCCTGACTGACATTTCATCAGGCAGAGATATGCGAGTTCAGTCCCTTGGTCAGGAAGATCCCCTGGAGAAGGGCATTGCAATCCACTCCAGTATTCTTGCCTGGTGAATATACAGGAAACAGAGAAGCCTGGTGGACTACAGTCCACAGGGTTGCAAAGGGTCAGGAAGGACTGAAGTGACTGAGCATGCACACACCTATTAAAAATTTTTATACACCCAAATATAGTGTATAAATTCTGCTGCAACATAAACATCCCTACAGAAGAGGGGCAAATCAGTTTAATTTGCCTAATAAAAATAAGAACTAGGTGTTCATTGAATACATATTATTTGCTGCCACATGAATCTTGATTTGTCTATACGATTTCTGGTTGTCCTTTTCATAAAGTAATGTGACCTGTATTTTTTAATTATCTACTTGAATCCTTAATTATATATACAAACTTAACTTTAAAAATTGGAAATGTTTCAGATTTAAAACTGTTTGGATACAGTGAATGCAGAGGATAGGAATGCTGTATATACATTTTGCAAAATTTCAAATTAATAATCCTGAAATTTGAGTTTGAAATACAACAGCATATCTATTGACAGATGAATGTCTTACCCAATGTATAAAACTGTATATAATTATAATAGAAAGTTATTCAGCTTTAAAAAGGAAAGAGATTTTAATAAATGCTACAACATGAAACGAGGCATTTTGCTAACTGTAAAAAGACAGTCACAAAAGGACAAATACTGTATGACTACTTATGTGAATCACCTAGAGTAGCCAAATTCATGGAGACAGACAATGGTGATTACCAGGCCAGGGTCTAGTATGAGGAAGTCATAGGGGATTTATCTTTTAATGGATACAAAGTTTCAATAGAGGAAGATGAAAAAAGTTCATAAGGTAGATCATGGTTATGGTTGCACAATAATATGAATGTGCTTAATGCCATGAACCGTACATTTAAAAACTGTTAAGTAGTGATTGAATGTAATATATATATATATATATATACCACAATGCAAACTGATTTTAAAAAATGGATTTTTTTAAAAGCCATTTTGAGATTAGTTAAATCTCCACTCCATGTTTGATAACTTTACAGGAGACCATGGCCTGGCATCAGAACCAAGGAAAGGTATTTACCACCAGCTTTGGTGGCTCGGAGGGTAAAACATGTGCCTGCAATGTGGGAGACCCAGGTTCGATCCCTTGGTCAGGAAGATCCCCTGGAGAAGGAAGTGGCAACCCACTCCAGTACTCTTGCCTAGAAAATTCAATGGCTGGAGAAGCCTGGTAAGTTACAGTCCATGGGATTGCAAAGAGTTGCACACGACTGAGTAACTTCACATTTTAATTGCAAAGTTAAGCTCAGAAAGTTCTTTTCTGAATTGGTTCCTCATGAAAAATGAGTTAAGCTTTCTCAGTAATTTGAGAAAACTGAATAATTTCAACCTGAGTAAAAGTTACAGAATTAATTAAAAATCCCTTCAACTACTTAGCCTTTCTTGTTATTTTATCCTTGGCAATACAGCATAATCAGACAACCTGCTTTTGGAGAAAGGATTATTTGTATATTTTAGAAAGGATCGTATACAGGTAAAACCCAAGAAATGGGTATTAAGTCTAAATTATTTGCTAAAAGAAGGGGGAAAGAGAGAATGGGGTTCTATTAAGCTATTGGGAAATGCTCCAGTGACTCCATTATTATTTTTTAAAGTGCTAAGTCTACTATGACAAATGACCAGAGGGGAGTATGAGAACTAGGGCCCAATCTATGCAGGAGAATCTAAAGACTTCATGAATAGTCATATTTTTAAAAATTTATTTCTATGGTAGCCATTAAAACTAGGCAGGATTTTATCAGTATTTCCAGTGGTTGTGTGTGCGTGAGACAGTGTGTGTTGAGACAGAGAGACTCTGTAGAAAGAGAATAAAAAAATAACATTAATATTCACCTAAAGACAATTTTGACAGAGTCTGCATAGCAAAGTACAGTTTTTAGACTATTGGATTTGAGTACAAACAAGATGAAAATATGTCACTCATATTAATTGAGGAAATAGATATCATTATGATTTTTTTTCTTCCATTAATTTCAAAACTTTTCCTCCAGTAGTTAGTAGTTAAGTAGATTCTTTACGGGCCTTGCCACTTGAGATTGCTTTCTGCTCAGTTAACAGAACACATGATTAAAATGAGGAAACTCAAATGCACTCTGCATATGCTCTCTCCAAATTATCCTAAAGTTTATTATACTTAAAGCAGAAATAATTGCCATAGGTATCCACCTATCCCCTTTTTTACTACACAGTGGGTCCCTTTTAAAAAAAAATGGAACAGGTATTTGATGATCTGCCAAAAGCATCTTTGTGAGTCTTAAAGATACTCACACTGTGAAAAATGTTCATATAACAAAAGATATATGGACAAGTGAATAAGTAATTGGTTACATGCCTGGTACTGCCCACAGGGTTTTGTTTAAAAAGCGAAACCTCTCACTCTGTCCTCCTGAGTAATTTTTCTCATAGTGAGAATTTTAAAATGTAATTTGCTTTCTTAATACCTTACATGGGAAAATGTAATAAAGGTAGCAAGTTATTGAAAGAAAGAGAAGAATTAAAATTAAAAAATTAAAAAATAATCAAAAACTCAACTTAAAAATGTGAAAGTATCTTTTCACAGTATATGTATGTATATACATAATCAGTTCAGTTCAGTTACTCAGTCATATCTGACTCTTTGCGACCCCATGGACTGCAGCACTCCAGGCTTTCCTGTCCATCACCAATTCCTGGAGCTTGCTCAAACTCATGTCCATAGCGTTGGTGATGTATATATGATGTGTGTGTGAGTGTATGTGTATGTATATGTATATATATATATATAATATGTATGCATGTATATCTATATAAAACATTTGTGTAACTGATTCTATTGCAGTCTGTTTTTTATTTTCTTAAACATTATAACAGGGGTACAGTGACACTAGTGTCAGATTACCTGAGCATTTTGGATAACTGCTTTATATGCTTCCCAATCGGTCTGTGTGAAATTCTCTAGACCAAGAACAGATTAGAAAAGTCATGTTGAGTGAATCTCACTAAATCTTGTCACTTAATCATTGAAAATCCAAATATTCAGTTTTCCCACTTTAAGTATACCATTTTGATTTTTAAGTGTTTTATAATTCAAGTTCAGTTTACTTTGTACTTTTATTAATACAAAATGTTCTGCTTAGTGTGGTATCTTACATTTATAATTTCCATAAACATTTCTGCAAAGTGTAAAGTCAATAGAAAATTTGAAACCAATTTTAATAACCAAAGACTGTTAGTCTTAGAGACTCTCAGTCCTAAATTTTGTTGTTGTTGTTAATATATTTGGACTGCCAGAAGTATTCTTTCATTGACCATATTTTTTTGTCACGTTATATTCATACTTATGAAATTACTTATTGAAACCTCATAGTACTTCCAATTAAGCTATGAGGTAGGAGATTTTTGACATAGGGAATGTAATATTAAGAAGCATAGTTACTTATTCAAGATAATAAAACTAGTAATGTGAAGTCAAAATCAAAGAAAGATTTATCTGATTACAAAATCTACTTCTAACTAGGATGGGATAGGAAACCATTCCTCATCTATGTTTTCTAATATATTCCATGCCCCCAATTTTTACGCTGTGACCAGCAGACTCAGATACATGAGCGGTAATGTCTGTAAAAGAGTACAAAATGGTCTTTACCATTTTAAATGATAAATGTCATGAGTTTTGTTCTTGTAGAAATATACACACAATTTCTAACACTCTTGCCTTTTACATGGGAGATATGCTGCTTGACTCTGAAAAGCTATTTTTTTTTCCTTTTTTTTTTTTTTCTATTAATAACAATGATGAGACCATTTTAAAAATAGAAATGATTTCAAGTCATTCAGGCTTTGGATAATAGGAAGTAGGTCCAATGAAATAATTCCTTCAGTCTATAGGTTTTAACTGATTATCTGTCTACTATGCACCCAACAGTCAGCTTACATTGTGTTGGGAAGCACAGAGAGGAAGAGTATTCAGGGGAAATGATTTATCAATGCATTTAGTTTTGAATGTGGATGAAGATGAAGTACCTGTAAAAATTCTGAGAAGACATATTAGGAAGGTAATAGGATATACAATAATGGAGCTAAAAGAAGCCTGAGTCATACATTAACATTTAGGAATGATGATCATGTGCATGGTAATTGAGGTCAGTGAAATGAACAAAAGTCATTCCAGAGGGGACGTAAGGAAAAAAAAAAAAATGGAGGCCCAAAACTGAGTCCAAGAAATCTGTTATATTTATGAGACTGGGTAAAATGTCAGCAAAGGGGTTTAATACAAGGTGAGAGAAGGGAGAAGATAAGCATAGATAAAGAAATATAATAGATGTCATCTTTGCCCAAATTCTTAAGTTCTAAAAATAAACATTGATCTTGGGTGTTTTTATGATTAATGTTGACATTATGATTCATAATTTCAAAATAAAATATTTTCAAAATTTTAGCCATATTCTCACATGTTCATTATATGGAGTTATTCAGCACAAGTTTCTGAAAAAGATAAAATTATGAAAATTAGATAGTAACTTTGATGTAAACATTTTCAATAATCACTGTTATCTCATGAGGGTAAACATGACTACACAGGTAAATGTCTGACAACTATTATTTAAATATACTGTGGTAAATATTCCTTACATAATGAAGTAATAGTGGAGTGTCCTCTACTTCATAATTACCACAATTTCAAAAGGACTTACTGCATAATAGCTGGGCAATTTCTTTCGAATTATAAGTAACGTTACACATTACATAACATCACTGTACCCTGGATACAAGGTGACATTTCTTTTTTTTAGTCTTAGATATTCAATGCATTTGGCAGGATAAATAAAAACACCTGCCTAGAACATTTCATCCATGTGCATTTCAGCAGCTTCTTTTGTGGTTTGAAGTTTTGTTTAACAAAAGGAAGGAAAGAGACAGGTGTGTAGAGAAGCAAAAATTAGACAGTAAAAAGAAGCTGAACAGAGAGAAAAAGTAAATACATTAATGAGCAGTCAAAACAGAAAAGAAAAAAATAGGAAAAGGCAAGGAATTTATTTCAAAACTGTTAAGATATTTTGTCTTAAAAGTGGTAAGTCAGATACTTAATTTATTTTAAAATTGTGTCTTAGAAGTTTAAAAAACCAAGTTTATTCCAAAATCTTATATTTATTAGAGTGAATTGATATCTTCTTTTAAGCCAAGATTTTTTGCAAGTGATAGTCATGTAATCTTATTTGAATCAGGATAAAAGTTTCATGAAGCTATTGTAGGGGTCATTTCAGAGAACCATGCAAATATTCTACCAGGTTAAGTTACTGAATTTGTCCGATCTACTTAATGAATTTTTCTTCTTTCTTTTAAATTATTTCTGCTATTCCACTTTCTATACCATTTCTTTATGGACTAATCAAAGAGAGTAACTGATGGATCTCCTTCATTTCTTCTCTCTGGATCAGAAAAGGATGTTTTATTGTTTAAATTTGATTCCTAAATAATTTTACTCTTTATAAAACTGTACATTTCTATGGCATTTAACCTGTGTCAGTTAAAAAATAAAAAATACATATTCAAAGCTAAATTTGTTGAAGTCAAAGAGAAATATTACCAGAGACTTATTAAAAATAGCAAAGAAAGTTTTGAGATATTGCAATGAGAGAAACTTCAGTATAGAACAGAGCTCAACTCTGAATATGGCCAGGACAATTGGGGATTTGTAGCCAATGGGCAGAATGAGGGGGTCAGAAGAGTACAGAAAATTACTAAGAGGAACTTGATTAGATCCAAAGGTAAGGTGGTGATGAGATTGATTTTATATTAAGGGTGAGGTGATACTTCCTAAACTGGATTAGCAGGATTCTTGCTGAAACACAGCTTACTAGCCAAAGACAAGCTCTAGTGCAGAATAGGGTTCAAGGAGCCTGACTAAATTTTGATCAAGGAAGAACCCCCTGTCAGTGCAAAAAGTCCTTCATGTATAACAGGAACAGTATGATATAAAGAGGTCAACGTATTTTGAGCTTTCTTTTTTTCTTCATAGTCTTAAAAGGAGATGCTGCTGCTGTTCAGTCACTAAGTCATCTCCAACTCTTTGTGACCCCATTGTCTGCAGCACGACAGGTTTCCCTACCCTTCACTATCTCCCGGAATTTGCCTAAACTCATGTTCACTGAGTTGGTGATGCCATCCAATCATCTTATCCTCTATTGCCTTCTTCTCCCTCTGCCCTCAATCTTTCCCAGCATCAAGGTCTTTTCCAATGAGTTGGCACTTCACGCCAGGTGGCCAAATTATGAAGCTTCAGCATCAGTCCTTCCGAAGAATATTCAGGGTTGATTTCCTTTAGGATTGACTTGTTTGATCTCCTTGCTGTCCAAGGAACTCTCAGGAGTCCTCCAGCACCACAATTCAAAAGCATCAATTCTTTGGTGCTCAGTCTTCTTTATGGTTCAACAGTCATATCCATACATGACTACTGGAAATATCATAGCTTTGACTATATGGACCTTTGTTGGCAAAGTGATGTCTCTGCTTTTTAATATGCTATCTAGTTTTGTCATAGCTTTCCTTCCAATGAGCAAGTATCTTTTATTTTGTGGCTGTAGTCACCACTTGCAGTGATTTTGGAGCCCAAGAAAATAAAGTCTGTCACTGTTCCCATTGTTTCCCCATCTATTTGTGTAAAGTCAGTGATGCTATGATCTTTGTTTTTTTGGATGTTGAGGTTTAAGCCAGATTTTTCATTCTCTTCTTTTACCCTTAACAAGAGGCTCTTTAGTTCCTCTTCATTTTCTGCCATTAGAGTGGTATTAGTGTGGTAGGGGATAGTATTTTTATCCATTAGCTAAAATGATATTTAGCAATAAAACAGTTGATATAACATAAAATGTGTTCTCCTTTCTCTGCCTCTTAATGTTCAAGCTAAAATGTCCAAGATAAGGTGAAAAAAAATATTATTTACAGTTTAAATTTGAAAAACCTATAAAAATTACACAAATATCACACATATCTGTTATAATTTGAAATTCATTTTTAAAAAGCAGTTTAGCTTTCATTTTTTATGATTCAAATTATACATGTTTATTCATTATATTAATAATTATTGTACATCATTTGTAAATGGCAGTCAGAATTACATGCTTAACTATATAACAGATTCAAAAAAATTATATTAACAACAATTTTCCTTTGGCTGGCTTTCAAAACTTTCCTCTTTATAATGATGATTTAAATAGGCTTTTCTAAACATGTAAGCCAGATTTTAAATACTTGAAATCAATATATCTTAAATGCTTAATGCCAACTTCCTATGTTTCACAACAATTTTGAAGAAGCATTGAGGATTCCTCCCTCTGTGCCCTATGTTCAATAACACTAAAGTATTATTTCTATAAGCATCTTATACTGGAAGAAATATAGAACAATATAAAATTTACAAAAGATTACTAGCTTGAAATTTATATTTTTTCTAATATTTTGGGGAGATTTTTTGGTCACAGTTTTTATATCAGTGCTTGTAATTAGATTGTTCATAATTTCTATTTCTTTCTGGTTCAGTCTTGGAGGATTGAAGTTTACTAAGAATCTGTCTATTTCTTTCAGGTTGTATATCTGTCTCTTATACACATCTAGATGTGTATAAGAGACAGGCATAGGGGCGAGATGACCTTTTTCAGTATCATTCTGGGTGCTGTGTTGAGAATAGTGTGAAGGGGTAGGATCGAAAGGTGATGGAGACAGATTGGGAGGCTATTTCTTTAATACAGGCAAGAGATGATGGTTGGTCTAGGATGGTAGCAAGAATACAATGAAGAAATGCCTAAATTCAGAAATACTTGAAAGTAGAGCCTCTAAGATTTTATACACATATCCATAACTATTTCATAGAGCCACCACCAAACATTACTGCCTTCCTGACATGCTATAATTGAATTAAGATTTTGTAGTTTAATTCAAATAAGCAAAATAAATATACTGGATATGCATACAATGGTGAGGGTATACAGTCATCCCTCTCACTGATACGAATATCTTACTATGTGTTTTTAAATGCAGTTAATATTTTTAAGTGCATTGATCACATTATATGTGCAGTGCATATGAAGTGATTCACAGGAGGTGAAAATTTGAGAAACCATATTTTATAGTTTGTCGTTTTCTATTATGCCTTAACACTTTCCTCATATCCCTTAATGACTTAGAGCAGTATCATTAATTTAGCCTAATAGATTGGCAAATGAAAAAGGATAGTATAGCTGTTACTTGTATTTTTTTTTTTAATGGCATCACTAAAAAGGTGAACTTCTTGTGTTCACATAATTTGCTGTGTAGGGGTAAGGAAAAAAACTCACATGCAATTCATAATGCAGATGTTCTTTATTTTTCACATACCATGTATGATATAGAAAAGAAAGTTAAGTATTTTAAATATGTGGGAAGTGGATTCCTTTTTATTGTGAAATAACAGAAAAAAGTTCACAAATCGTCTATGATTGTTTAACAGATAGTAATTGTAGAACAAACTCTTGTGTAACCAGTTGTGACTTTACAGACTAAAATACTGCTGGTATTCTGGAAGTCACCAGTGTTCTTCTCCCTTATAAATCTCTCCGTCCCTCCATGAGTAACTACTATTTCAACTTTTTATAATCTTCCTTTTCTTTGAGGTTATACTGTTACTTAAGCATTCTTAAACACTAGACAGGATAGTTTTTCATGTTTTTGAACTTTATATGGATGAAATTTTTGTATTTTTGTCTCTCCTTTTGCCTCTTTGGTGGCTCAGATGGTAAACAATCAGGCCTGCAGTGCAGGAGACCTGGGTTCAATCCCTAGGTTGGGAAGATCCCCTGGAGAAGGGAATGGCAGTACACTCCAGTATTCTTGCCTGGGATATCCCATGAACAGAGGAGCCTTGTGGGCTCAAAGAGTTAAGAGATGACTGAGCGATTAACACTTTCACTTTGTTTAACATTATTTTTCTAAGTTTTATCTTTTTTTTTTTAAGAGTTTGTTCTGAGGTCAGCTATACTGTCACTCTCACAGAACTCCTTCCCTCACACTTTTTATAGACTCTTGTGACATTGGCTACACTTGCCTTGGGTTTAATTCTATTGCTCCTTGAAGATAGGGACTGTATTTCTTATGTGCCTCTTCGTATTATATCCATTGCACCTTGTCCAATGCCTAGCAATGGTGGTGGTGAAGTCGCTAATCCTGTCTGACTCTTGCAATCCCATGAACTGTAGCCCACCAGGCTCTTCTCTTAATGGGATTTTCCAGGCTAGAGTACTGGAGTGGGTTGCCATTTCCCTTTCAAGGGAATCTTCCCTACCTAGGGATCGAACCCAGATCTCCTACACTGCAAGTAACCTCCTGCTTTACAGGCAGATTCTTTACCAGCTGATCCTGAGCCACCACAGAAGCCCTTATACATTTTTTTATAATTCTGATTCATTCTTTGGCACTGATGTACAGAATTCCGTTGAATGAATTACAATATAAAGAAAAGTAAATATTTGGTCTTTGTCCCTAGTTCCTGTCATGCAACTCCTAAAACTCTTGGAATCTCCAGACGATTTTCTTTTGTACACTAATAAGATGACTATTGTCTGGGATCCCTGGATAGTTTCTGAATGAGGGCTAGTTGCCAGGAAGACCAAGGTGTGACTGCTGGTCTTCCAGCTTCAACCCCTGACCTCTGGGGAAGGGACTCTCCACAGCTGGAAACTGAACTAATCAACAGCCAGTGATTTAATCAACCATGCCTATGTAATAAAATCTCTGTAAAAGCTCTATATAGTCAGCAAAAACAAGACCAGGAGCTGACTGTGGCTCAGATCATGAACTCCTTATTGCAAAATTCAGACTTAAATTGAAGAAAATAGGAGGAAACACTAGACCATTCAGGTATGACCTAAATCAAATCCCTTACATTTATACAGTGGAAGTGACAAATAGATTCAAGGGATTAGATCTGATAGAGTGCCTGAAAAACTGTGGATGGAAATTCATGACATTGTACAGGAGGCAGTGATCAAGACTATCCCCAAGAAAAAGAAATGCACAAAGACAAAATGGTTGACTAAAGAGGCCTTACAGATAGCTGAGAAAAGAAGAGAAGCTAAAGGAAAAGGAGAAAAAGAAAGAAATACCCATCTGAATGCAGAGTTCCAAAGAATAGCAAGAAGAGATAAGAAAGCCTTCCTAAATGATCAGTGCAAAGAATTAGAGGAAAACCATAGAATAAGAAAGACTTAGAGATCTCTTCAAGAAAATTAGAGATACCAAGGGAACACTTCATGCACAGATGGGCACAATAAAGGACAGAAATGGTATGGACCTAACAGAAGCAGAAGATATTAAGAAGAGGTGGCAAGAATACACAGAACTATACAAAAAAGATCTTTATGACCCAGATAACCATGATGGTGTGATCACTCACCTAGAGCCAGACACCTGGAGTTCAAAGTCAAGTGGGCCTTAGGAGGCATCACTATGATTAAAACTAGTGGAGGTGATAGAATTCCAGCTGAGCTGTTTCAAATCTTAAAAGGTAATGCTGTGAAAGTGCTGCACTCAACATGCTAGTAACTTTGGAAAATTCAGCAGTGGCCATAGGACTGGAAAAGGTCAGTTTTCATTCTAATCCCAAAGAAAGGCTATGCCAAAGAATGTTCAAACTACCACACAATTGCACTCATCTCACATACTAGCAAAGTAATGCTCAAAATTCTCCAAGCGAGGCTTCAACAGTATGTGAACCATGAACTTCCAGATGTTCAAGCTGGATTTAGAAAAGGCAGAGGAACCAGAGATCAAATTGCCAACATCCTTTGAATCATTGAAAAAGCAAGAGAGTTCCAGAGAAACATCTTCTTCTGTTTTATTGACTGTGTCAAAGCCTTTGACTGTGTGGATCACAACAAACTGTGGGAAATTCTTAAAGAGATGGGAATACCAGACCACCTTACTTGCCTCCTGAGAAATCTGTATCCAAGTCAAGAAGCAACAGTTAGAACCAGACGTGGAACAGCAGACAGGTTCCAAATTGGGAAAGGAGTACATCAAGGCTGTATATTGTCACCCTGATTATTTAACTAATACGCAGAGTTCATCATGCAAAATGCTGGGCTGGATGAAGCACAAGCTGAAATCAAGATTGCTGGGAGAAATATCAATAACCTCAGATATGCAGATGACACCACCCTTATGGGAGAAAGTGAAGAGGAACTAAAGAGCCTCTTGATGAAAGTGAGAAGAGGAGAGTGAAAAAGCTGGCTTAAAACTCAACATTCAAAAAACTAAGATCACGGCATCCAGTCCCATCACTTCATGACAGATAGATGGGGAAACAATGGAAACAGTGAGAGACTGTTTTCTTGGGCTCCAAAATCACTGCAGGTGGTGACTGCAGCCATGAAATTAACAAATGGTTGCTCCTTTGAGGAAAAGCTATGACAAACCTAGACAGCATATTAAAAAGCAGAGACATTACTTTGCCGACAAAGGTCAGTCTAGTCAAAGCTATGGTTTTTTCCAGTAGTCATGTATGGATGTGAGCGTTGGACTGTAAAGAAAGCTGAGAGCAGAGGAATTGATGCTTTTGAACGATGGTGTTGAAGAGGACTCCTGAGAGTCCCTTGGGCCCTTGGACTGCAAGGAGATCCAACAAGTCCATCCTAAAGGAAATCAGTCCTGAATATTCACTGGAAGGACTGATGCTGAAGCTGAAACTCCAATACTTTGGTGACCTGATGCAATGAACGGACTCATTGGAAAAGACCCTGATGCTAGGAAAGATTGAACACAGAAGGAGAAGGGGATGACAGAGGATCAGATGTTGGATGGCATCACTGACTCGATGGCCGTGAATTTGAGCAAGCTCTGGGAGTTGGTGATGGACAGGGAAGCCTGGTTTGCTGCAGTCCATAGGGTCGCGGGGAGTTGGACACGACTGAGTGACTTGCACTGAACTAAGAAGCTCTTAAAATGATGGGGTTCAAGGGAGCTTCCAGGTTAGTGAGCACACTGAGGTGCTCAGGGCACAGTACCTCCAGAGAAGCCATGGAACCTTCAAGCACTTCCCTACCCCCAACTTTGTCCTATACGTTTCTTCCATTGGCTGTTCCTGAATAGTTTACTCTGTAATAAACTGGTCATGGTAATTAGTAAGCTGTTTTCCTGTGTTCTTTGAACCTTTCTATCAATTTATCAAACCTGAGGTGGGATCCTGGGAACCCCTGATTTGAACCTAGGTTGAACAATAGTGTGGGTAACCTCGGAATCCAGTACTTGAAACTGACTTCTGCAGTGAGAGCAATCATTGTGGAACTACTGTGCCTGTAAACTTGTGGATTCTGACATTAACTGTGGGTAGGTGGTGTCTGAATTGAATTGTAGAACAACCACTTGGTGTATGGAGAGTTGGAGAACTCTTCAGAGTGGGGAAAAAAAACCCCCATATATTTGGTGTTCAGAGTGATGTGAGTAGAAACAGACCATGAGCCTATTTTCTTTCACCCATGTTTGGATTGGTGAAAATTAGGGTGGTTTTTTCCTGTTTGGGGCTATTATGGACCATGTTATTTTAAAGTTCTTATGCATATATTTTGTGCACATATGTGTGAGTTACTCTGAAATATATACACTGGAATCTAATTGCTGGGCCTTAGAGTAAGGGTATCTTCAACTTTTCTATATGATCCATGTTTTGTTAAACAACTGTACTAATTTACATTCATCCTAGCAAAGTGTCTGATTTCCCGTTGTTTCACATTCTTATTATCACTTTAGTATTATAAGATTTAAACTTTTCCCCAGGTTTGTGTATGTGTCATGGTATCTTACTGAGGTTTTAATATGCGTTTCCCTGTTTACTCCTAAGATTGAACCTTATTTTCATATATTTTTTGGCTATTGGATTTCTTTTTCATTAAGTTTTTGTCTTTGCCTGTTTTTCTTTTAGATCATCTGTTTTTCTTTTTAATTTGTCAGAGTTATTTAATCCAGGATTTGAATCCTTGGGTGCTCAAGTCACTCAGCCATTGTGCTACTGTCTGCTACCCCATGGACTATATAGCCAGCCAGGCTTCTCTGTCCCTGGAATTTTCCAGGCAAGAATACTGGAGTGGGTTGCCATTTCCTATTCTGTTGAATCCTTTGGTTGCATGTTAAAAATATTTTCCTTTCTGTGGCTTGTTTTTATCATTTTCTTTTTTTCTTTTGAAATACAGTTGATTTATAATGTTGGGTTAGCTTCAGGTGTACAAATCTCCTTGGTGTCTTGATGGATGAAAGTCCTGGATTTTACTATAATCAAATTTATTACTTTTTTCCTTGTGGTTTGTTCTTTCTATATCTTACTTAAGAAATTTTTCCTTTCTCTGATTTTAAAAACTTTATAGTTTTTCCTTTCAAAGTTTGGTATTTGGCTTCCCTTGAGTTGATTTTTTTGCTTAAGGAGTTCAGGAGGAGTCCATTTCATTTTTCCTGCATTTCTTCTAGCACCATTTATTGAAAAGACAGTTCTTTCTAGTGCTCTGAAATGCCTCTTTTTTTTTTTTTTTTAATCAGGTATCTGTGTATGTGTGTCTGTTTCTAGGCTCTTAACATGATATTTAGATTTATCTCTTCCTGCATAAATACCATACTATCTTCAATAAAATGAGCTTTGTAGTAACTCTTTAATGGATAGCGCAAGTCCTTTCACTTTGTTCTTTTTCAAGAAAGTCTTGGCTGTTTTGACTCTTTTGGTTACTGTATAAATTTCAGAATCATCTTGTCAAATTTTATATTAACAGACTGTATTTTGATTGGGACTGCATTGAACCTGTAAATCTGTTTCAGGAGAAGTGGCATCTTTATAAAATTGTCTTCAAATCTGTAAACATGAGAAAATATCCATTACATTGAAATAGTATTTGTCAGTAAAATTTTATAAATTTCCCTACAACTTGTGAATTACATATATTATTAGTGGGTTTCATGTGTGTGAACTTATTAGTATAAATATTGCTTTTTTGAAAATTGCCTTTTCTAGCCATTCCTTGTGGGTATATGAAAATATAATTAATTTCAATATCATTTCCAGAAACCTTGCTAAGCTCTGACATGTAATTCTATTAGTTACCTGCATATTCTTTGGATTTGTTGATTTATCAGAAAACAGTATTTTGTTTCTTCCTCTTTGATCCTATTGTGTTTCTTTTTCTTGCCTTTCTGTGCTGTCTCCAGTTCAGTTCAGTTGTACATTAAGTTTTCACCTTTCTAGTTTTCTAGCATCATTTAAAACAATAATTTTTCCTTTATCTGCTGTTATATATATCTAACAAGTTTTAGTATGATGAATTTTTTTCCCCTCTGTGTGTTATCAGTTTGATATAAAATTAGGTTTAGTATAAAATTGCTATTACCTCAACATGAGTAAGGGTAAGTGTCTTTACTTTTTTGTGACCAGCCTATTCAAACTTTTTGTCCATTTTCCTATAAGGTTGTTTTTCTTTATGGGCTTTATGTTATGAAAATAGTTCTTTCTGTGTGATATAAGTAGCAAATATTTTTCCCCAGTTTGTTCTTTCATTGACATTCTTAATGGTTACGTTATTTTTATGTAACTGTTCAGCACCTAGAACAGTGCCTGGTGCATAACATACACCTAGTGAATATTTATTGAAAAGATGAATAAATTCAGTGGTGCTTGAATGACAAAAGTTATTTTTTAAAATATGTATTTGAATATTCTCTCATGACTTCTAAGTTTTTGAATCATATTACTAACAGCACCCTGTCTTATGTTGATGTTATGTAGGAATTCGGTATTTCTTCAGTCTTATGAATCTACGTTTTAAGGTTTTTTTTTTTAAGATTTATTGATTTTTATCTTTTTTGGCTGTTGTGGGTCTTTTTGCAGCGTGTAGGCTTTCTCTGGTTGTGGCAAGTGGAGGCTGCTCTTCCTGCTGTGTGTGAGCTTCTCATTGCAGTGGCTTCTCTTGCTGCAGAGCCTAGGCTCTAGGCCCTTGTGCTTCAGCTGCTGAAGCACGTGGGCTCAGCGGTGTGGCACACAGGCTTGCTTGCTCCATGGCATGTGGAATCTTCTCGAACCGGGGATCAAACCAGTGTCCCTTGTGTTGCAAGATTGAGTCTTAACCACTGGACTACCAGGGGAGCCCCAACAGTTAAATATTTAATCTTTTTGTAATTTTTCCTGTGTGATCAGTTGTGAACATGTTTCTCTGTGAAATGTTAAGTTTTCTAATTGTAAAAGGCTAATTGGAAATTATATACTTTAAAAATAGAAAAGTTGCAAAGGATGATAAGATAGTCCTTAGTAAAACATCTCATTTATATTTTTCATATTATCTATTGAGATAATAATGTTCTGGATATAATGGATTAAAGTTTATTAAAATTAATTTCATCTTTCTTTTAATTAATGTGGCAGTAAAAATTTTAAATTCCATATGTGACTTGCTTTCTATTTCTGTTGAACTGTGGTACTCCAACCAACCATATCCCTGAACACTGTGTTGTGGTTTTTTTTTTTGGTCTTTGACAGATTTGTATAGTGCCTAGTACCAAAGTACTTGATTTTTTTTTATGAGACTTTCTTCCCCCTCCATGAGTCAATTAGATAGGAGAGTATTCTTTTTTTTCATACTATATATGTTATTGAAGTTCAGTTCACTTGCAGTGTTTCAAGCAAGGTGATTTGGTTATACATATGCATATGTATTATTTTTGAAATTATTTTTCATTATAGATTATTACAAGATAGTGACTATAGTTCCCTGTGCTATGCAGTAAATCATTGTTGCTTGTTGCATATCTTTTTTTTTTTTTAATTAGAACTCTAGAATTCTATTTATACTAAGTGAAGTGGAGTCAAAATGTCAAATTTTTTAGTTAGGCAAAAATTTGCAAGTTTTCTGAGGTAAATGTTATACATATTGTTTACATGTATGTATATAAAAGCTTTACTACACTTGATAAAGGCTTGAGAAACAACATCTAAAAAAAGATGGAAAAATTGGAAAACATAAACTAAATGAAATGGGAGCACTGAACGTGAAAAAGAAAAAGTGAAACAAACTAGATAAAAGTAAAAGATCATCATATAGCCCAGTTCCTTTTAAACATGGCGATTCATTAGAAAGATATCTGGAGCTTTGGAGGAAAAAAAAAAAGCGGTATCTGGGCATTTGTATTTTTCAAAAAATTCCAGGGAAATTCTGATACATCTGGATTTTAAAAAGTGATTACAGTTTTTTTCTATTAAATGGTAGTTTTGGTGATATAGAATTCTGTTATTTTTCTGTTGACCAATCATTATACAGTGGTATTAAGTGAGTAATAGTTGCATACTCACAATAGTAAAAGGTGTTTATCAGTTTTCACAATCAATAGCCAGACAAAAAATAAAAAGGTAATTACAATTGCAAGCCATAATGGGGGCTTGATTAACCTAACAATATAGAATAATTACATGCAATTTGGGGTGGGGATCAAGCAGAGTGATGTGGTAAGTGGAGGTGCATGCATGCACATATTTTCATCCACCCAGCCAGTCTGTGTCCTTTGGTTGGTGCATTTAATCCATTTACATTTAAAGTAATTATCAATATGTATGCTCTTACTACCATTTTTTCAATTGTTTGGGGTTTATTTTCTGTAGGTCTTTTCCTTGTCTTGTGTTTCCTACCTTGAGGAGTTCCTTTAGCATTGTAAAGCTGGTTTGATAGTGCTGAATTCTCTTAACTTTTGCTAATTTTATATCAAACTGATAACACACAGAGGGGAAAAAAATTCATCATACCAAAACTTGTTAGGTATATATAACAGCAGATAAAGGAAAAATTATTGTTTTAAATGATGCTAGAAAACTAGAAAGGTGAAAACTTTTAATCAAATCTGAATGAGAGTCTTAACTGGGTAGAGTATTCTTGGTTGTAGGTTCTTCCTTTTCATTACTTTAAGTACATCATGCCATTCCCTTCTGGCTTGCAGAGTTTCTGTTGAGAAATCACCTGAACCTTATGGGGGTTCCCTTTTATGTTATTTGTCATTTTTCCCTTGTTGCCTTTAATGTTTTATCTTTGTCTTTAATTTTTGTCAGTTTGATTACTATGTCTTGATGTGTTCCTCCTTGGATTTACCCTGCCTGGGACTCTCTATGCTTCCTGAACTTGGTTGACTTGTTAGGAAAATTTTCAGCTATTATCTCTTCAAATACTTTTTCAGGTCCTTTTTCTCTCTCTTCTCCTTTTGGGACCCTTATAATGCAAATGTTGGTGTGTTTAATGTTGTCCCAGAGGTATCTTAGGCTATCTTCATTTTTTTAAACTCTTTTTTTTTCCTATATTCTGTTCTTTGTGTATTATTCATCTGTTTGTTTGTTCTTTAGTTCTTGTAAGTCTTAGGTAAATATTTCTTGTGTCTTCTTCATTGTTTTCCCTAGACTCTGGGTCATCTTCACTGTCATTATTCTGAATTTTTTCTGAAAGTTTGCCTGTTTCCACTTCATTTAGTTGTTTTTCTGGAGTTTTATCTAGTCCCTTCATCTGGGAAATAACTTTTTGCTTTTCCATCCTGATTAACTTTCTGTAATGTTGTTTTTGTTCTGGCTGTAAGATAGTGGTTCTTGCTTCCTCTGTCTGCCCTCGATAGAGGAAGCTAAGAGGCTGTGTAAGCTTCCTGATGGGAGCAACTGGCAGTGGGAAAAACTGGGTCTTGATCTGGTGTGCAAGGCCTTGCTCAGTAAAGCTTTAATCAAATTATCTGCTGATGGGTGGGATTGCGCTCCCTCCCTGTAAGTTGTTTGGCCTGAGGTGACCCAACCCTGAGGTCTCCTGGCCTCTATGGTAGGGTTAATGGGGACCTCAAAGAGGGCTTCCCTGGTGACTCAGACAATAAAGAATCAGTTAGAATGTGGGAGACCTGGATTCCGTCCTTAAGTTGGGAAGATCCCCTGGAGGACGGCATGACAACCCACTCCAGTGTTTTTGTCTAGAGAATCCCCATGGACAGAGAAGTCTGGCGGGTTATAGTCCATGAAGTTGCAGAGAGTCGGACATGACTGAGCAATAATCACAGTGCACGAGACGGCTTAGGCCAGCGGGGCCTTCCAGGACTCCTGCTGTCAGTCCCTCATCCCTGTGGTGAGCCTCTGCCGACCCGTGTCTCCACAGGAGACCCTTCAACACTAGCAGGTAGTTTTGGTTCAGTCTTCTGTGAGGTCACTGCTCCTTTCCTCTGGGTCTTGGTGCATGTCAGATTTTGTTTGGGCCTTCCAAGGCTGGAGGCTTTGTTTCCCCCTGTCCTGTGGAAGTCTTACAGTTAGATCTTGCTGGCCTTCAAGGTCAGATTCCCTGGGGATTCCCAGGTTAGGAAGCCTGACTTGGGGTCAGAACCTTCACCACAGTGGGAGAACTTGTTGGTATTATTGTTCTTCAGTTTGTGGGCCACCTCCCAGCGGGTATGGGATATGATTTTACTGTGATTGTGTCCCTCCTGCTGTCTTGCTGTGGCTTCTTTGTCTTTGGCCATGGATGTTCTTTCTTTGGTGGGTTCTAGGGTCCTCCTGTCGATGGTTGTTCAACAGCTGGCTGTGAGTTTGGTGCTCTCACAGGAGGAGATGAGCACACGTTCTTCTCCGCCATCTTGAACCAAAGTAAGTGAGTGAAGTCGCTCAGTCGTGTCCGACTCTTTGCGACCCATGGACTGTAGCCCACCAGACTCCTCCATCCACGGGATTCTCCAGGCAAGAATACTGGAGTGGGTTGCCATTTCCTTCTCCAGGGGATCTTCGCGACCCAGGGATCAAACCCAGGTCTCCCATATTACAGGCAGACGCTTCAACCTCTGAGCCACCAGGGAAAAAGGAGGAAAGTATTCTTTTCTAATGCAGTTTGTTTTTAAGCACAGATGGAGTTCCTTTCTCCTATGTTTACTTTTCTATTGCTGTCTCTTTCCCTCCTAGTTTTCAAGATAATTTTTCTCCCACCATTTTTTTATTCTGAGCTCAACCATGTGATTTTTCCATTTCAGCTGAATTATTAATAAATTAGTTCTTTTAGTCTGTTTTATTTATTTGTTTCAGAGTTTAGTTTTCTGATAAAAGATATGGTGTCTTAGGTTCTCTCATCATTGATACATTATGCATTCATTCAGCAGCTATAGCTTAAGTTTGAGAGTTGAGGGTAAATAAGTTAGGAATTCAATGAAATTATAACTTTGCTAGTCATCTGGTGATAATAAATTAGCTGATAAATTGATGCATTAGTTCAGTTCAGTTACTCAGTCGTGTTCTGTTCTTTGCAACCCCATGGACTGTAGCATGCCAGGCTTCTCTGATCATCACCAATTCCCAGAGCTTGCTCAAATTCATGTCCACTGAATCCGTGATGTATGTTACAGCTAAAAAGCGATACTAACTACTTCATGATAGAATTAAGAGAAACAAAATTTATTAATGCAGACAGAAATATCCCTAGGATTGAGAAAGAAAATTGATATTTTTAAAGGATAAGATATATCTGGACACTTACTGATTCCATATAACTGTTAACATAAAAACACTGTCTGAATTTGAGTCCTAATTTCACCACTTGCCTAGCTGCTATGAGCTTGGGCACATTATATTAATATAACATTTGTATACTAGGGATAGTAGTAGCAGCTACTTAATAGAATTTATGAAGGTTAAATTAGTTAATATATTGCTTAAAGCAGTGCTTGACATATAGTATCTGTATATCTCCAATCACAGGTCTATGTATTTGTTGTTGTTTAGTCACTAAGAGGCGGACACGACTGAACGACTTCACTTTCACTTTTCACTTTCATGCTTTGGAGAAGGAAAATGGCACCTCACTCTAGTGTTCTTGCCTTGAGAATCTCAGGGACGGGGAGCCTGGTGGGCTGCCATCTATGGGATTGCGCAGGGTCGGACACAACTGAAGTGATTTAGCAGCAGCAGCAGTCACTAAGTTATGTCCAACTCTTTTGTGAGCCCATGAACTGTAGCCCGCCAGTCTCTTCTCCATGGAATTTCCCAGGCAAGAATACTGAAGTGAGTTGCAATTTCCTTCTCCAAAAGATCTTCCCAGCCCAGGAATTGAACCTGTGTCTTCTGCGGTGGCAGGTGGCTTCTTTACCACTGAGCCACCAGGGTAATCTAGGTCTCTGGGTAGGTGGAGCTGTATAGATATTTTTTAGAATTAAAAAAAACCTAAAAAACATTTAATTGCAGTCTTCATAATTTTATTTTTAGTAGTGGCATAAATTCAATCCATGGAGGTACCATAACTTATTTGTCTTTGATATTCATTTTCATTTTCAAGGAGAATATTTGTATTGTTGAATTCAAATCATTGTTTTTCCATTTTCTTATGTATTTTGAATTTTAAGATCAGAAAGCATTTAGATGGATAGCAGGACTGACTTGTTTTATTTTTGTCTGAGATTTAAATTTAAATTGTAAATGAGTGTCAGTAGAAGCCAACAGCTTTTAAATTAATTCCTTTGGGTCTGCGAATGGTTTCCAAAAGTTTAACTGAATAGTTTAATTGCCCTCTTTTAAAGAATTTCAAAGTAGCTACAGCCTTGTGATCTGCACTGAGTTACTTTATGTTGGGAAATTTTTGGCAGATGTTATACAGTCATCATTCAAAAACAAGTAACATTGTCTTTCCCAGCTTGAATTAGTGGAACATTAGCATTGAACTTTTCATTTTGAATGAACATGTTGGAAATTATTTCCTGCTAAATGTTTGTCATCAAGTGAAGTTTTATTTTAAAAAATTAATGGAGCATATCAGTGCAGCAGCCATAGAAAAATAGCTGAGGCACAGGGTTACTCTTGGACACCCTTTTAAGTTCCTTATTATCATTTGGGTATACATGCTTAATAATCTTCTGGGAAACTAAGATATGTTGTTTTTTTAAGACCAAAAACTTTAAAATATGATATTTAGCTGCTAACAGACAGCTGTTAATGACTACTTAGAGTTGTATTTACTTTCTGGGTTGGAACTAGGGATAGAGCAAGCAAATGAATTGATAATGTGAGAAAACACCATGTTCATTGTTAAAATATATTTTAAAGTATTAGTTTTATACCTTTATCAGTAAATGAAAGATGACATTAATTTGAAATAATTGGAATAAGTGTGCAATCCATTGAATTAACTGTATCTCAGATGTACTTAAAACAAAATCCAGATTCCCTCTTTGAGAACAAGTCCTATCATTAGCAAATAGGGTAGCCAGAAGAATACTTCAACAAATCGTCATTATGTTGTGAAAGATGAATTGAATTCCCTTGTAGCTCAGTCGGTAAAGAGTCCTCCTGCAGTACAGGAGACCTGGGTTCCATCCCTGGGTTGGGAAAATCCCCTGGAGAAGGGAATGGCAACCCATTCCAGTATTCTTGCCTGGAAAATCACATGGACAGAGGAGCCTGGTGGGCTATAGTCCATGGGGTCGCAAGAGTCGGACACGACTTAGTGACTAAACCACACCAAACCAAACCTTTATCTTTCAAAATGTTGTTTTGTTCTAATCCATCTAGCTTTGTGAAAAATAGGCAGTGTGTTGTGTTGGATAACAGGTAGTTAAATTCGACTCATTTTTCTCATCATATACCCATATTTTTGTGCCATCTGAAATCCCTTCTGTAAGACTTTTTAATAGCTTTCATTCCTTCCTGTTAAAACACATGTTCATTACATTAAGTTCCATATTTATTAAGCAAAGTGCATTTAAATGTAGTGGGGAGGGAAAATAAGCAAACTAGACCTCCTCACAAGCTTATTCTAGTCTGTTTGGGTAGACATACAGGCTACAGATTCTGTATTAAGATACTTTTGGTTATCATGGCAAGAAGTAATTTTAAACCAGCTTAAGCAAGAAGAGGGATTTATGGGCCTAAGAAATGAAAGCTTGGCCTTGGACATGGGTTAGATCCAGATATTTAATGTAACATGTAGAATTTATCTCATTATCTTCACGCTACTTTCTTCTGACTTGGATTCATTCTCAGGCAGTAAATCCTCAAATGGTGGCAAAGGTGGCCCAAACAGTGCCAGGCTTACATCCTGTCAGCTTAGCAACCTCAATGATAAGCTTCCTTTCCAAATAGTTCCAGAAATTCTGGCATTAAGTCTGGTTTGGCCACACTTGAATCTTTTGGAGTTGGGGTACCATGGGGTGGGCGGTGGGGGGGTGGAGTGAGGATGGTCTAGCTCAATTCAAAGTAGATGAAACAAAGACAAGTAGTTTCCAAAAAAGAACTTACAAATTCTGCTACCAGAAGGAAAGATGCTGAGCAGGCAAGAGCAGCATAAAAAGTAAAGATAAAAATTTTTAGTTGAGCTATAATAAAAAGATAAATTCTGATAGAAGGTACTTAAGTAAAGCTTCAGATAGGAGACTGTATTTTGAATTGGGCTCTGAAGGGCAAGTAGAATTTTTTTAAGGCAGAGTAAAGAAAGGACTTTCTAGGTCACTCATTCGAGAAGCTTGGCAATGAAAGGAGAAAAAACCGAAAGCTACTAGAGTGTAAAGGAAATGTTCAGATATTTCCCCCCTCAGTATGGAGAAAATTTGAACATTTTTATGGTAGAGGAGCAGAAGCAGGTAAAGGAGAAATTAACAATGCAAAGGAGGCAGTCATTGATAAAGAAGGGAAATTCAGTAGGATCAATGTAAGTGGAGGGGGTCCTCCTTAGAAAGGAAAAGGGATTGTTTATTCTCTGAGGACATGGAAAGTAGTAATGGTGACTGTTTGTTATTAAATATGTAAGTGGCTTCAGTTTTGTGTTCTAAAAGTAAGAAGAAAAGGTTTACCAGTTATCTATTGCTAGATAACAGACCATTCCAAAATGATTTTGTGTGTTAGCAATTTGACTTGAACTCAGGCTGGGTAGTTTCTTCTGCTGCCCCTAGGCCACTCATGTGGCTGTGGCCATCTCAGCTGTGGATGGATGGTCTGTGAAGGTGGCTGTGCGCACACACTTGTTGGTTGATGCTGGCTGTTACCTGGACCTCTGTTTGTGCTTTCTCATCCTCAGGAGCATTCACATGGCAGTGGCTGCACTCAGAAGAAAGAGCTGAAGCAGTCGGCCTAGGTGATAGACTTAGATATGAAAGACTTACGATGGACTTAGAACTCCCACAGTGTCACTTCTTTCACATTCTGTTGGTCAAAGCAAGTCACAAGGGCAGCTCAGATCAAGTAGAGAAATAGACCTCACCTCTTTATGGGAAGAGTAATAAAGTTGCATTGCAAAACAGATGTGTATATGGAATGGGAGGAATTTCTGCCTATCCCTCCCCCAACATTTTATTGTGAAAATTTTCAGTCATGAAGCCAAGTTGAAAGAATTTCAAAGTGAATATCCATATATCTACCCCCTAGATTCTACTGTTAACATTTTACTATACCTGCTTTATGGGGAAGGCAATGGCACCCCACCCCAGTACTCTTGCCTGGAAAATCCAATGGACGGAGTAGCCTGGTGGGCTGCAGTCCATGGGTTCGCTAACAGTCGGACAGACTGAGCGATGTCACTTTCACTTTTCTCTTTCATGCATTGGAGAAGGAAATGGCAACCCACTCCAGTGTTCTTGCCTGGAGAATCCCAGGGACGGGGGAGCCTGGTGGGCTGCCGTCTATGGGGTCACACAGAGTTGGACACGACTGAAGTGACTTAACAGTAGCATACCTGCTTTATTATATATTTATCCATCTATCATTCTTTTATCAGTTTATCTTATTTTTTGATGCATTTCAAAATAAATTGTAGATATTAGTTCTTTTCTCTTAAGTACCTGCTGCATGTATTTAGCAAGTCAATATTCAGTTTTTTCTTTTGATAAAAGACATTTACATACAATGAAGTGCACAGATGTTAAGTGTATGTCACACCTAGTTTTGTAGCCTGGCAGAGAAGGGGAAAATTTGGGGTAGCTTTTCAGTGAAATGACTCAAATTCAACTATAGTTGTATAGCGGAATTGCAAAAGATATCCTTCTTGAATACCTTTCTTCATATCCTTATTGCTAATAATTTATTCATTTAATGTATCTCAACACTTAGGATTTGCATTTGTGTTAAAATACTAAAATTTCTCCTTTATTTGAATTCACTTTGGACGGTTCTCTGCCTCCTTTCACTAAACATTTATAAGGATATAAACAGGCACTCTCTTGCTTTATAGGTATTCAAACTATGTGTATCTCAGATCGGGTTAGAGTAACAGTGCATACCTTCTCAGTCATGTCCGACTCTCTGTAGCCCCTGGGACTGAGCCCGCCAGCCTCCTCTGTCCCTGGAATTTTCCAGGCAAGAATACGGGAGTGGGTTGCCATTTCCTCCTCCAGGGGATCTTCTCAACCCAAGGATTGAACCTGCATCTCCTGCATTGGCAGGTGGATTCTTTACCACCGAGCTACCTTGAATACAACTGAGTGACTAAGCATTCATGCATGCATGAAAAAGTTTTAATAAACTATCTTCTAGTTTATGAATAGTTTAGCAGTATGAAAAGGAGAAATTTTAGTATTGTAACTATTGATTTAACTTCAGATAATCAGAAGTATGATCAGAACTATGTGGCAAATTCAGCTGTAATTTAACCTTTGAGTGGAGTATTGGAGCTTCTTACAACCTTAACACTTGCCTTATTCTAATCTATGTTACCGTGTACATTTAAAAAATTTCTAGAATATTATAAGTCCTTAGTTTTTCATATGATGATTTGATAAAATAATAGTTACTTAATTTATTTACTAGGTGTTGAATACTTTTATTGCTAATTGGCTTTTGAGCCTTTTTACAGATAGCAAAAGATTGGAATCATTTTGATTTGCTCTTTGCATTCCAGTAAACCCTGTCAGAACTCTTGAAAATATGTGACTAGCACTTAAGCCATTTCATGCCAAGAATTCTGCCAGAAATGCATCTGGTTAATGACACTCAGTGTGACAACGGAAGTGAAAGCTTGAGTTCATTTACTTACTGTGTTAGCTTTCCTGATGGTCAGGGAATGGGGTAAAGTCATGTATGTCTAAACATCTCTCTTAACAGTATATGAGATGTTTTTAAAGTTTTCCTTAACCCAGATTTTCTCTATTTCATTTCATTTCATTTCATGGTGTAAATGGCATGACATCCTAAATCATATGTGAAAGTGAAAGTTGCTCAGTCATGTCCGACTCCTTGTGGCCCCATGGTCTGTATAATCCATGGAATTCTCCAGGCCAGAATACTGGAGTGGGTAGCTGTTTCCTTCTCCAAGGGATCTTCCCAACCCAGGCATTGAACCCAGGTCTCCTGCCTCGCAGGAGGATTCTTTACCAGCTGAGCCGTCAGGGAAGCCCTAAATCATATGTGCTGGGTTACAAATAAACAAATTTGTGTTTTAAAAATCTAATTGAGTGTTATATTTATTTTTATGTACAGGTCTTGCTATTTTGGAAACTACAAGAGAAAACTAGATTGGGGAGGTTTGGATTTGTAAGTGAACATGGCTCAGATATCCAGCAACAATGGATTTAAGAAATGCTCATCTTCCCCTCCGGAATCAACAAGAACAAAAGATGTGGACAAAGAAGAAGCATTACAGATGGAAGCAGAGGCTTTAGCAAAACTGCAAAAGGACAGGCAGGTGACTGATAATCAGAGAGGCTTTGAGTTGTCTGGCAGCACCGGACAAAAAGCACAGGTTTATAATAAACAGGATTATGATCTCATGGTATTTCCTGAATCAGATGCCCAAAAAAGAGCAGTAGATATCGATGTAGAAAAGCTTACCCAAGCTGAACTTGAGAAGCTATTGCTGGATGACAGTTTTGAGACTAGGAAAACACCTGTATTGCCAGTTACTCCTGTTCTGAACCCTTCGTTATCAGCACAACTCTATCTTAGACCTGCTGTTCAGAGAGGACAGTGGCCACCTGGATTATCTGGACCTTCCAGTTACACTTTACCTTGTATTTATCAGTCAACTTACAGTACTAAACAGACTGCATTCCAAAATGGCTTCAACCCAAGAATGCCTACTTTTGCATCCACAGAACCTATATATTTAAGACTTCCAGGACAGTCTCCATATTTTTCATATCCTTTGACATCTGCCACACCCTTTCATCCACAAGGAAGCTTACCTATCTATCGCCCAGTTGTCAGTCCTGACATGGCAAAGCTGTTTGACAAAATAGCTAGCACATCAGAATTTTTAAAAAATGGAAAAGCAAGGACTGATTTGGAGATAAATTCAAAAACTACAATCAGCAACCTTCAGGTATTTCCAAAGTCTGAAGATATCAGTAAATTTGATTGGTTAGACTTGGATCCTCTAAGTAAGCCCAAGGTGGACAACGTAGAGGTAGAGGACCATGAAGAAGAGAAAAATGTACCAGATTTGCTAGCAGACGATCCTTGGGATGCTGTTCTTCTTGAGGAGAGATCACCAGCAAGTTGTCACCTTGACAGAAAGGTGAATGGAAAATCTCTTTCTGGAGCAACAGTAACAAGAAGCCAGTCTTTAAATATTCGAACAACTCAGCCTACAAAAGTCCAGAGCCAAATATATCAGGTATAGTCTTTTCTTAAAAAATTCTCAAACTTAGTATAACACAGAATTCATGTGTGTGTACATAATTTATTAGGTGAAAGAAATTTTTTTTGAGTTTTGTTTTCTTTTATTCTTAAGTATACTGTGCATCTTAGATTGTGTGATAAAAGATTAAATGTGTTTAGGCCACCTGAAAAATTAATTGCTATTAATATCTTTTTCTAGGATAGTGGGTTGAAAACCTAAGGATCTGGCTGTTGCTTATAGGCGTTTAGGATAATTTTTATCTGTCTCTCCCTCTCATTCATTATATGTGGTCCTACTTTCTTTGCTTTAGCACCTTTATTTTTCAGAGTAGATAAGGAATTTTGGTTTTTAACTCCATTATAGAAATTCTAATGTATATTGTTTCATTGTTTTAACCATGAAGGAATAGAAGAACAGAAGGGAAGAAGGGAGGTGAAAAAGGAAGAAAGGAAGGGAGGCCTCAGAGATGGGAGAAAAGCCATTTAAAGGATTCTCTTTAAACACTTATATTGATGCAAGTGAAGAATAGAACTATAATCTATACAGTGTATTTGCTGAGTTCATATAGTCTTACTGTCTGGAAGAATTAGATAAGGGTGCATGGAGCAGAATGTCTTCTCTTACAAGAGGGGTCAGTAAGGTTTAGACTTTTCCTTTCCATATGTAGTATACCACTGAAGATTTTTATTTTGCTTTTATATCATCTGTGGATTCTAGGAATGTTTAAGCTTCATTCTCACCTTAATGTAAATCATATCATTCAGTTAATTAGATCAGCATTTAACTACTCTTTAGGCAGTGAGAGTCAACTAGAATTTCGGGAAGAAGAAGCAAATTTTGCATGATTTGGATGGGTTTATGTTGAATTGTTGATTTTTAAAAGCCGTTTTAGATGTCTGGGGAGAAAACAGTAGATATTAAGGGTTAAGAAAAAAGAATGAGGATGTTTTTGGATAACATGATCAGAATCCAGAAAAATCTTAACCAGTGCAGTGTTTTCCAAATACATTTTGATTGCAGCTCACACTGAGAAATACATGTTCTTAAGTTCTCTTCAGCTTTTCAACACTACTTGCACGTTTAGTAACATAATTCCTTAACACCTTTCAATTTAAAAGTCACAGGTTAATTTAACATTTTAAATTGGAATCATAAGTATAATATCAGATTATTTTCTCTTAATATTCTATGTTGTCTTGGTTTTTGTTTTTACAAAGCATATGTTATTTCCTAAAGTATTTATAAGGAGAAGGGAAGATGAAGCCAAATCAAAAAATGTGGGGAAGGGAGTGTATACCTAGGAGTGGAATTGCTGGCTAGTTTATGTTTAGCTTTTTGAGGACCAGAAAACTGCTTTCCACAGTGGCTGCATCATCCCCTCTCCAACCTCCACAGTATAGAAGAGTTCTAGTTTCTTTACATCCTTGTCAACACTTGTTATTTTCCATTTTTTGGATTATACCCTTCCTAATGGATGGGAAGTATGAAGTGGTATCTTATTGTGATTTTACCAAGGGAACATTTCACACAAAGATGGGCTCGATAAAGGACAGAAATGGTATGGACCTAACAGAAGCACAAGATATTAAGAAGAGGTGGCAAGAATACACAAAAGAACTGTACAAAAAAGATCTTCAAGACCCAAATAGTCACGATGGTGTGATCACTCATCTAGAGCCAGACATCCTGGAATGTGAAGTCAAGTGGGCCTTAGAAAGCATCACTACGAACAAAGCTAGTGGAGGGGATGGAATTCCAGTTGAGCTGTTTCAAATCCTGGAAGATGATGCTGTGAAAGTGCTGCACTCAATATGCCAGCGAATTTGGAAAACTCAGCAGTGGGCCACAAGACTGGAAAAGGTCAGTTTCCATTCCAATTCCAAAGAAAAGCAATGCCAAAGAATTCTCAAGCTACCGCACAGTTGCACTCATCTCACATGCTAGTAATGTAATGCTCAAAATTCTCCAAGCCAGGCTTCAGCAATACGTGAACAGGATGGCATCACTGACTCAATGGACATGAGTTTGGGTAAACTCCAGGAGCTGGTGATGGACAGGGAGGCGTGGCGTGCTGCTCATGGGGTCGCAGAGTTGGACACGACTGAGCGACTGAACTGACTGACGTTTTTAAAGGCAGGCTCTCCAGGAACCTTCCTGAAGCCTGAACAGTTTTCAGATATTGAGGACTGGCCTCCCACACCAGTGGAGGACCAATTCCTGTGACCAGGCCTGGCCCTGCTCACCAGCACAAAGTCACCCCTGAGTAGAGGGCTAATTTGAAGTCCCCTTAATCTCAAGACCCTGATCAAACCTCCCAAGAGGAAGAAAGGAATGCCAAGCTCAGTGTTAATGCTAAACATTTCTCAATGCTCAGAGTTAAACATTTCCGCAAAGGCAGGCTCAGTGACCTCCTGATCTGAGTCTAGCCTTTCAGTGACAAGAGCCCAGGGTCTTCAAACCGCTTCCCTCAATGTGCATCAGCACACCTTCTGCAGGGAGAAGGGAAAACCCTCAGATGGCCCTGGAAAACTGCTCTGAACTCATGAAAGTAAGCACCTAACTGGATAGTAATTATAGGCAACAAAAAAACTCAAAGTTTAGAGGATACTAGAGGAGAAACAAGGACAGACATAAATAACTGGAGGTAGGTGTTAACTGTGACTGAGCAGCTAATAAGCTTGTCTCCCTGGCACCCTCACATAATCCTGTGAGCTGCCATACACTCTAGAGTTGCATCCCCTTTTTCTTAGAGTAGCTGAGTGGGTTCTATTGTCTCCAGTAAAAACCCTGGTTATTACAGAAGACAAGGGAATAAATGGAATTCCTAAATCACTGTACAGCAAAAAGAGAATCAGAGAGAGAGAAAGACAGAAAAATGAGAGGCCAGCAGAGGAATGCCTGAAGGAAGTGGAACGGGTGTATCCAACTTTCAGTGTTGTCAGGCTGTTTGTGTTACTAAGGCATAACTTTCCACTGCTCTGAAACATCCACCCATTTTCAACATATTCAAATGTCTTTCAAGTGAATGAACTGCAGGTGCTTGTGTACACAAAGAAAAACGGATTCGGTCCCTCGTCTGTGTCAGTGCAGTGTGGACGTGGGAGCAGCCATCAGCAATAAATGCAGCGATCAAGAGACACTCCGAAGCAGGAAGAAGAGCTGGAAGAGACTGATAAGCCGCCCTAGGGATTTGATTTCTATTATTTGTATGGAGAAGCGACACGGAGCAGGACCCTGTGGTCCTTGTCCCCCAGGTCCTCTGTTTTGCCTTTTGTCTGGGGAAAAACTTTCGTCGAAGAGTAAGTTTAATCAGAGAGGTGAGAAAATGCAGAGACAAAGGAAAACAGTGAAAGAAGAAGCACTAGGAGTTTGGTCATTACACACTGGCAAGGACCTTTAGTTCCTTCTCAAGGGCTATAGATAATATTCTCAGCCATAACCTGTGAGCTCTTATAGATACTGAAACCCCCACCAGGTGGAAGAAGTTAATTACATGACGACCAGGCTGCAGCCACGACATAAGCTGCCACAATTCTAAGAACGAGCTTCAAGGAAATGGGACCAAACCAACCATGGAACTGATGGCTAACTGAAAAGCAATCAAGAGGATGGCGATCAGACCGCTGATGACCAATTTCAGGATGACTGTCAGAGCTGACTGTGCTGTTTCCGTATGTTGCCCCCTCCCTTAGCCTATGAAAGCTCTTGCCCCTGAATGTCAGTGGGAGGAGGCAGCCTTTGAACAGAAGTCTGCTCCCCTTCCTGGTTGCCAGCATCCAAAATAAAGCAAACTTTCCTTTCCCCAACGTTGCCTCTAATCAGCTTTTGAGCAGTGGGCTGCTGGACCCCACTTTGAGTTGCAGGAGAATGTGGGAGTAAAGAGTTTGAGTTAACCTCTAAGTTCCAAGGGAACAAGCTGCTTCTAGCCCAGTGGTTCTCAGACATGGCTGCATCAGAATCACCTGGAGGGCTGATTAAAGCAATGCTGAGCTGTGCAGGTTTATCAATCAGTAGGTCTGGCACAAGGACTCATAACTGACCTTTCTCACAAGTTTGATGTAACATCAATGCTGCTGGTTCAGTGACCACTTTGTCAACCACTGTTTTAGATTCCTGAAAGTAGGTCTCCTTAAGCTGGGGCATATGATAAGCTAAGACAGGTAGGACACAAGCCTGTGATGAGGGAGAGATTATTTTTGTTCAGTTATCTACTATCTGCAATTTATTTTTGTAGAAAAGTTTTCTTAGATTTTGCCATCAGTGCACTGCTAGTGAGTACAAATTGGTATAATCTTCTCAAAGGGAAACTTGGTAACATTAAAATATCAATATCAAATGAGTATATCCCTTGTAAACTCCTTCAGCTCAGAGACCTGTTTCCGTTTTAATCCCTGATATAGCCTAAGCAGGGTTTCCCTGGTGGCTCAGTGGTAAAGAATCCGCCTGCAGTGTCGGAGACGCAGGTTCAATCCTTGGGTCAGGAAGATTCCCTGGAGAAGGAAATGGAAACCCACTCCAGTATTCTTTCCTGGGAAATCCCATGGACAGAGGAACCCAGCAGGCTGTAGCCCATGAGGTCACAAGAATAGGACACAACTTAGCAGATAAACCACCATCACATATCCCAAGCAACTAGAACAATATCTGGCACATAGTAGGTGCTGAATAAGTGTTTTCTGAATGAAAAAAAAAAAAGAATAGATCCTTTGACTCAGAAGTTTCACATCTAGAAGTAAATAAGCAGTATGAAAAGATAAATCCAACCATATTCACAACAGTATTTTTCTAATCTTTCACTTCTCCATGAAAAGATGATTGACAAAACATGTCATAAAATAATCACCGTCCATGAGACAGCCTTCACAATGTACTATTTAGTGAAAAGGCAGGTTAGTATTAGTACATGTTACTCTACTCATTTTGTTCTACTCAAGGTGCCAGTCTAAGATAAATCCAACCATATTCACAACAGAATTTTTCTAATCTTTCACTTCTCCATGAAAAGATGATTGACAAAACATGTCATAAAATAATCACCGTCCATGAGACAGCCTTCACAATGTACTATTTAGTGAAAAGGCAGGTTAGTATTAGTACATGTTACTCTACTCATTTTGTTCTACTCAAGGTGCCAGTCTAGCAATTGATTTTTAGCATCTATGAATATAAACCAACACACTGCCTTCTTTATTGACAATCTTTTGTTATAGCAAATAATACAATAATTTCTCTTAATTTCAGTATCTTCATATGCTTAATGGGGATAAAAATCAAGATTTACAAAACATATTTCTTTAAGGCCTTAATGAAACTAGTTCTTGGAAACAAAGATATTACCAAGCACATGTCCAGTTTTGTGGGGATGCTAGGCTATGTGCCATCATATGCCAATACAACAAACACCATACACCTTTTCAAATAATTGGTAATTGGAATACAGCAATGTGTTTAGTAAATACTTCCAAAAAAGAAAAAACCAGAGCACCAAGTAGTGTTTATATACCAATATACTGAATATATGGGTATACACATGGTGGTCTATTCATACATCAAATGTGAACTCAGGCCATGTGGAGTACGGAGCTGATGTGCATGTGCCCTTTGCACAACAGACAAATGGAAGCTCCAGATTAAATATCACCAACAAACTAAATTTAATTACATATGTCAGCTCCAAAAGACAAATATTCCCTAGATTCCAAAATCAAAGAAAGCCAAAGCCTCAGTAACCCAATGGGGTTTTAGTCTCAGTTTTAGGGATGATGGGACTACTCAAAGATGACTAAAAGGCATGGAAGCTCCATCCAGAACCCTGGCCAAAATGAAGCACAGACCACTTTGAAGAACACTCTCGCAAGCATAAAATAAAACTGATACAGCCTGCTCACTAGCCCACAGAAACAGCAAAGACATTGCTGAGTGCCCCAAACACTGCTGAGTTAAAACATCCATGAAAAATGGAAATCCTAAGATCACACAGGTGAGGGGCCTAAACTTTATCTCCATGCATAGCTTAAAAGGGCAGATGAATAGTTAAGGTAAAAAGTGATCCAAGACCACTAAATCCCTAGGGATCTAATAAACACATCATGAAAATCTTTATCCTGAGCAAGTCTTCCACAGCTCAGGGCTTACAGGAAACTCTCACTAAAGATAAACTACCAAAATTAAATATCACAGACGACAGAGGAAATGAAAAATCATCATAAGTGAATCAGCAGACACCAAAATTGACACGCCAGGAAGGAAAAACAATAGACTAGAAAAGAATCATGCCTTTAAATAATTTAGAAACCATAGTGAAGAAATAAGATATCATAAGAACAAATTTTTTTAAAGTAACCAAACGAGAATTTTTTTAAGGAAAATTATCACTGAAATGAAAAATGTTCAATAGGTTAAACAGCAGACTAAGTTTAAGAAGAAGTGCTTAAGTAGAAGACATCTGAAGAAATTATGAGATGGAGAAGGGAGGAAAGAAAAGAGAAAGAATAATTATGACTGGATGAGTGGTTAATAGACATGAAACACAGAAAGAGAAGCTTCAATACGTCAGCCTAATAATGTTTAAGAAAGAAAGAAGTTGGGGGAATGTATATATAGAGAGGTAATGTCCAACCTAGATATATATTGAAAAGCAGAGACATTATTTTGCCAACAAAGGTCCATCTAGTCAAGGCTACGGTTTTTCCAGTGGTCATGTATGGATGTGAGAGTTGGACTATGAAGAAAGCTGAGTGCCGAATAATTGATGCTTCTGAACTGTGGTGCTGGAGAAGACTCTTGAGAGTCCCTTGGACTGCAAGGAGATCCAACCAGTCCATCTTAAAGGAGATCAGTCCTGGGTGTTCATTGGAAGGACTGATGCTAAAGCTGAAACTCCAGTACTTTGGCCACCTCATGTGAAGAGTTGACTCATTGGAAAAGATTCTGATGCTGGGAGGGATTGGGGGCANAAGAATTGATACTTTTGAACTGTGGTGTTGGAGAAGACTCTTGAGAGTCCCTTGGACTGCAAGGAGATCCAACCAGTCCATTCTGAAGGAGATCAATCCTGGGATTTCTTTGGAAGGAATGATGCTAAAGCTGAAACTCCAGTACTTTGGCCACCTCATGCGAAGCGTTGACTCATTGGAAAAGACTGATGCTGGGAGGGATTGGGGGCAGGAGGAGAAGGGGACGACAGAGGATAAGATGGCTGGATGGCATCACTGACTCAATGGATGTGAGTCTGAGTGAACTCCAGGAGTTGGTGATGGACACGGAGGCCTGGTGTGCTGCGATTCATGGGGTCACAAAGAGTCGGACACGACTGAGCGACTGAACTGAACTGCCTGATAACTAGTGATGTTGAGTATCTTTTCATATGCTTATCTGCAATTTCTTAATCTTTTTTGAAGAAATGTATGTTTAAATCATTTGTCCATTTTAAAAATCAGGTTGTTCATAGCAGCTTTATTCAGAAGAGCCAGAAAGTGAAACAATCCAATGTCCATCAGCTGATGAATGGGCAAGCGAAAATGTGTCCATACAATGGAATATTATTCACCCATACAAAAGGAAACAGCATAGATGAACCTTGAAAACATTGTAAGTGAAAGAAGCCAGACACAAAAAAACATGTAGATTCAATTTATATGATATCTCCAGAAAACACAAATCCATAGAGGAAGAAAGCAGATTAGTGTTTGTTGAGGGCTTGAGGGAAAGAGGAAGTGAGGAATGATTGCCTAATGGGTACAGGGATTTGGGGGGCAAGTGATGAAAATGTTCTGAAAGTAGAACATTTCAGTGTTCTTACCATAATGGTGGTGGTTCACACTCCATTATGAATGTATTGAGAGCCAACAAATTGTACATTTTTAATTGATTAATAAAGCAGATTTTATGTTCTATGAATTTTTAACTCATTTTTTTTTTTTTTTTTTTTAAAAGAAAGACACTGGTCCCCCGATCCTCCTGTTGTGCTTAGGCCACGTTCCTGCTTGATTCATATTTGGGTCAGTGTTCCAGCAGAGAGATCCCTCTCCAACTGTGGATCTCGTTTTTATGGACATAACCATGATGGCATGTGTTTTACACCGTGTAGGCTGGATTAGGGATATCAGCTCTTTAGCTGCCTAGAACCTGGAGATCTCATGACCTGTGGAAAGTTGCAGTCTCTGCTATCAGGGATAGTCTCCTCTGGTCCTCTGTGGAGCTGAGTTTAGACTCAGGCCTCCCATTGGTGGAAAGCAGAGGCCCTGATAGTCCAGGCAACCCAGAGTGAGCATCCAGATCATTTTCAAATAATGTTCCTGTTTCTTGCATCACACTTCATATGTATGTGTTTGCACTTGTACAGTATATGCATTGTAGCCACAGGATAATAGATTATCTTGAATTTAATAAAATATTTATAAATGACTTTGGTTTATTTCTTTTTTACAATCACTGAGACAGTAGAGACTTCCTTAGAATCCTGTGAGATCAGAGCGATCATGCCTATTTCACTGTTGAGGAAACTGAAATGTAAAGAAGTTAAGTAATTATTAATTTTTTTCATGTAATAACAGTATTGTAATTAGTTAAATGAACTCATTTTAGAGATGTGTAAGATGATAACCATAGTCATCTAGTCTAACCAACTTCATTTCATGGATCCAGAAACTTAGATCTAGAGAATGACTTATCTCCAGTTAATGTCAGTATTTTCTTTTCCAGTTTCTTTGTGACTCAAAACCCATAGCATAGATTAACAGTGCTTTTGCTGCAAAGCACAGCTTCCTTTCCCTGTTGCCATCTATGGTTTAAACTGGTCATTTCTGGTTCAACTGATGTTTTCTCCACTCTTTCAGGGCTGTGATACTCATTTATGTTCCTTTCATTTTCTCTCTGCATACATCTTTTCCTACTCATTTTTAATATTTGTCACAGTATCATCTTGATATTTCCCAGTTTGGGGTGCTTTCAGAAATCATCTTGCAGGACTGATGAGGACAGGTAGTTTTCTAAAGATAGGTTTCCCCCAGCAAGATCTGTGAGTTCAGATCACATGGGAGTGCAGAGAATTGCTAGTCACTCAAACTCTAGGATTTAACTAGGTTTTTGGGCAAGTTTTAGCAGAAACATATTCTTAGATTCTTTAAAGTATAGGGGAAAGGATCAAGGAGTAAGCAGATTGGTTGTGAGAGGCATGAGTCAAAGCCAGGTAAGCAAAAATACCATGACTTGATCAGCTGATCAGTCAGAGATGGGAGCTAGATTATTACAGTTTACGTCAGAGCTTTACTAAATGACACAGTGTCTGAATTGAGGTGGCTTAGGCTTCTTAAGGAGAAGGCAATGGCAACCCACTCCAGTACTCTTGCTTGGAAAATCCCATGGACATAGGAGACTGGCAGGCTGTAGTCCATGGGTTCACGAAGAGTCGGACACTTACTGAGCGACTTCACTTTCACTTTTCACTTTCATGCATTGGAGAAGGAAATGGCAACCCACTCCAGTGTTCTTGCCTGAAGAATCCCAGGGATGGTGGAGCCTGGTGGGCTGCCATCTGTGGGGTCGCACAGAGTCGGACACGACTAAAGCGACTTAGCAGTAGCAGCAGCAGGCTTCTTAAAGGAGTCTAACTGTGGCATTGTGAGGTGTTCTATAGTTGTTGATCATTCTGTTATATTCTACTCTGTTAATACTTAAACGTTTGACCACCACATTCTAAGAGGGACCAGTGAGAATGTGTCTTGAAAAGAAAAAATTATAATGTTCACGATCTAAAAGCTGTGCTATTTAAGGAATTGTTGAAAAGATTGGGCATATTTTGCCTGAAGAAGAGAATATTAATTGGAGATAATTCACACTCTGAATCTGAGTTTCTTCATCTTTGATATAAACCTGGTTGGACTAGATGATTTCTGAGATCCTTTCAGGAATAATATTTCAAGTTTGGAAAGTTACCATGTAAAAGAGGAAGTTGAAACAAACTTTTTTTCTTTTAAAGTTTTACATTTTGGACATATGTTCTCAAAACAGTTCAGGAAATAGACTATCTGAAAATCATGGTATTCTTGTAAAAAAGATAAAATAGTTATGTACTAAAATTTCCAATTTATTGTGTTGCATTGTAAAAATTAAATAGTTCTTTGTGCTAGATTTTAATAGATAAGTGGTAGCAGGTGCCAAAAGTTAAAATACCTTTTATAGAAAGCTTAAATTATACAAATCCTATTTGTTTATATTTTTTTCTGTGAATTGAGAAATTCAGTTTAGTTTAGTTTTAAAATTCATTGTCCCAAAAAGTAGAACAAGGACCAATGGGGAAGAAAACTCAAGGAAGCAGGTTATATAGTTAAATATCAATAACAAAGTTTATAAATAGCCGTTTGGTAATGGTTGCTCTCAGGGGGTCAGTGTATAGTTATTGGAGGTCTTCAATCAGAGGTTTAGTGTGAATTCGTTACAAATGCTATAAAAGGAATTTTGTTAACTCTTAAGATTTCATCATTTTGTTTGTGTACATGAAGATTAAGTTTGGTTTAATTTAGGCCAAAAGGGTAAACAGAATATTAATAATAAGCTGGCTTTGGAAGTCTGTGGCACAAACATTGGCATGGAACTTTTAATTTCCACACACCATTCATTTCTATTCAATAAACTTTTCCCTGAGATTCCTGTTTTTTACTGTGAAATAAGATTACAGTGCCTGTTCTTTATAATTACTTTACGTACGTAAGTGTTCATTTCCTGTAAGAATTTTATGCTTTGTGGTAAAAACTCTGAACGGTGTTTTTCTTCTCACTCAGCAGTCTTACTTCCTATTTCCTTCTAGTGTCTTTTGTTCATAATAATCTAAATACTTTAGTTCAAATTTTTGTTTCATAAAGGAAAAGACATAGTACTTAAAACTGTCTTCTGGCAATTTAAATTAAAATCACATTTTTAGTTAACAGCTGTAAATTTAGCTACTTTGAGTAGATTTCAAAGATTTTAGTAATGAATCAAATTATGTTCATAGAAATGGTTTTGCAAAGTTCTGTAGGTATTGACTCTAAAAATTGATTATATTAATATTATAAACATTTATATCCTAATTGACTTCCCTGGTGGCTCAGAGGTTAAAGCGTCTGCCTCCAATGCGGGAGACCTGGGTTCGATCCCTGGATCGGGAAGATCCCCTGGAGAAAGAAATGGCAACCCACTCCAGTATTCTTGCTTGGAGAATCCCATGGACTGAGGAGCTTGGTGGGCTGCAGTCCACGGGGTCACAGAGTCGGACACGACTGAGTGACTTTACTTATTTAAATCCTAATTAGCACAATGTCTAACAGTAATTTTGAAGATGATGTAAAGTTGAATAAAATGTGGTTTTCCATTGTCTCGTTGTATGTAATACAGTATTTGAATAGATTACTGAAGTCTACAAACATTTAAAAAAATTCAATTGAGGAAATAACCGACTTTGTTCTGAATAGCAACTGATATGTTTATATTTAATGCTTAAAATACGTTTATTGAAAACTTGGTGTTCCATCTAATTTCTGGGATAAGATGGCATGAATCTGGAACTTGTTTAGATGTAAATTTTTCCCTTACTCTTATAACTACTTTATAAAGTATATATTGGTAAGTTTTAGTGAATTATTTCAAACCTGTATCACTTTCCATAAACCCTTAATTTACCTTTTCCATTACCTTTTAAGAAAATTGAATTATAGTTTATCTATAACACTGTTAATCCAGATACACAGGATAGTATAGTGATTTGGTATTTCTATACATTACAAAATGATCACCATAATAAGCCTAGTTACCATCTGTTACTAAAGTTATTACAGTATTATCGATAGTATTCCTAATGCTGTCCATTCATCCCCATGACTCGTTTAGTAACGAGAAGTTTGTACCTCTTAATTTCCTTCACCTGTTTCACTCCCTCTACCCCATCTGTTCTTTACATCTATTCGTCTGTTTTATTGTATTAGTTTGTTCATATATTTTTATATTTCACATATAAGTGAAATTATATGGTATTTTTCTGACTTATTTCACTTAGTATAATACCTTCTTGTCCACTCATATTGTCCCAAATGGTGAGATATATTTTATGGTTGAGTAACAGTCCGTTGTGTGTGTATATATCCTGTGCCTTCTTTATCCATTCATCTGTTAGTGGACATTTCAGTTGCTTCCATATCTTGGCTGTTGTAAATAACGCTAAAATAAACATAGGGGTGCATATAACTTAGCAAATTACTGTTTTGGGGTTTCTTCAGAAAAATACCCCAAAGTGGAATCAGACTGTAAAGAGTCTGCCTGCAGTGCGGGAGACCCAGGTTTGATCCCTGTTTTGGGACGATCCCCTGGAGGAGGAAATAGCAACCCACTCCAGTATTCTTGCCTGGAAAATCCCATGGATGGAGGAGTCTGACAGGCTCTGTCCAGTCCATGGAGTTGCAAAGAGTTGGACATGCCGGAGTGACTTCACTTTCCATATTGTTTTCCATAGGGACTACCGATTTACATTCCTACCAATAGTCCAGTAGAGTGCCCTTTTCTCCACATCATCACCAACACTTGTTATTTGTTATTTTTTGACAATAGCCATTCTTACAGGTATGAGACGATACCTCATTGTGGCTTTGATTTGCATTTCCTGATGATTAGCGACGTTGAGCATCTTTTCATGTGTCTGTTGGCCACTGTATATCATCTTTCAAAAAATGCTCATTTTAAAAATCATGTTGTTTGTTTTTTGATAGAGTTGTATGAGTTCTTTGTATATTTTGAGTATTATCCCCTTATTGGATGTATTATTTACAAATATCTTCTCCCATTCAGTAGACCACCTGTTCGTTTTGTTGATGTTTCCTTTGCTATACAAAAAGTACTGCTAAGATTAATGTCAGAGAGCATACTGCCTGTTTTCTTCCTGGAATTTTATGGTTTCACGTCTTGGATTTAAGTCTTTAATTCATTTTGAATTTATTTTTCTATATGGTATGGGAAAGTCCAGTTTGATTCTTTTTTTCCTATAGCTGTCCAGTTTTCTCAGCACAGTTTATTGAAGGTCTATCTTTTCCCGATTGTATGTCCTTGCCTCCTTTGTCATGGATTAATTCACTGTGTAAGTGTGGGTTTATTTCTGGGCTGTCTTTTCTGGTCCATTAATTGATGTGTCTGTCTTTGTGCTAGTACCATACTGTTTTGGTTACTGTAGCTTTGTTGGGTGGTTTGAAAGCAGGGAGCATAATACCTCCAGCTTTGTTCTTCTTTCTCAAAATTGTTTTGACTGTTGCAAGGTTTTTTGTGTTTCCATACATATCTTAGAATTGTTTGTTTTAATTCTGTGAAGAATGCTATTGTTTGTTTGTGGCTTTTTTTTTGGCTGCATGGCATATGGGATCTTAGTTCCCTGGCCAGGGATTGAATCCATGCTCCCTGCAGTGGTAGTGTGGAGTCTTAACCATGGGAGAAGTCCCACCATTGTTATTTTGGTAAGGATTGTGTTGAATCTATAGATTGCTTTGGGTAATAAGGTCATTTTAACAATATTAATTCTTTAGTCCATGAGCACAGTATATCTTTCCACTTGTGTTGTCTTCACTTTCTTTCATCAGTGTCTTACAGTTTTCTAAATGTAGGTCATATACTTGTATCAGTTAAATTTGTTCCTTGGTATTTTGTTATTTTTGATGCAATTGTAAATGGGATTGTTTTATTAATTTCTCATTCTGTTTTTGTATATAGAAATACAACAGACTTCTATATATTAATTTTATATCCTGCAAAATTCATTTGTATCCTACTGAAATCATTTATTAGTTCCAGTAGTTTTCTGATAACATCTTAGGAATTTTTCATATCATGTCATCTGCAAACAATGACAGTTTTACTTTTCCTTTCCAAATTGGATTTCTTTTCTTTTTCTTCTCTGATTGTTGTGGCTAGGACTTCCAGTTACTTGTTTTTTTTTCTTTTTTCTTTTTTATATAGTGAGGTCAAGGTTATTCTTAGTATGTACTTGTCCACCTCAGATTTATTTGCCTCTTCTTTCTGGTTTGGAGGGAAGAGATAGAGATTCCTTCTCTTTTCTCAAATGTAACTCATCTCTCTTTTCTTGTTCTTGTCTCTCCAAAGTATTTTTCTACCATTATTCTTTAAAGAGGAATTTATACTTACCGTTTTTCCAGTTCCTCACCATCCTCTCTTGTTCCTGTCATATTGCAGAAAGTTGTTCCTAGGAGTATAAATACTAATTTTCAATACAGTGACCATACTTACTGTCCAGCCTTGTTGCCTCATTTGCAACAATGTACCGTATTTTTTCCTTGAAACTTCTTCCATTGCCCTGGTTAAATCTACTTACTAGTTTTCTTCCTATAATCTTTGACTTCTTTTACTTGTCTAGCTTCTAAACATTGGTATTCCCCCAAGGTTTGTTCTTGGCTGTCTTTAATATATCTTATTTGTTCTCTTTTAGTCAGTACTTTATTCTTGAGGCTCTGAGATAGATACAAAGTTTGAAAGCTACTAGTCCAGATCACTTGGCAGCCTTTATAATCACATGAGCTAATTTCTTATAATAAATCTCTCTCTCTCCATTCTTATATGTATAAAGAGATGTCCCATCTTGATGCCCAGTAAGTATAATCGCTTATGTATCCCTCAGCCTCGAAACTGTCTCCTATTTGTGGAAATTGAACACAAAATCCTTTGATTTGCCTTGGTGATCCTGATGGTTTCTGACAGCAATTAGCAGAGAGAAATTTCCTTGTAGAAAATTGAAGAAATTGGATGACTCTCAATTCAATATGTTTAACTCTGGAATAGAAATTTGTAATAGAATATTTCTAGATGATGACCAAACATCCATATGGATTTCCAAACCCAAAATACTTACTAAAGAACTCAGTATCTTCCCATACAAACTTTTCATTGTTTCATATATTGGGTAATGACACTAGCAATTTTTCTTACTATCATTTGCCTCTTTCATTCATAGAAAAACACTTAAGGACAAAATGTGTGGGTTACAAATAATGACCATTCTTAGATCTCATCCTTAAAGAACTTGGGTTAGAAGGGGAGACAAGATGTGTGTATATAAGTGGAGTATGAAAGCCTTGAATGCTGCATAAAAGTTTGTGCAAGACCATTGAAGAAAAGAGGTGATTGATGCTTAAGTTGTTTGCAGTTTGAGGAAGGGATTGGGAGCAAGAGTTGAGGGAGTAGGTGTGAAATTGAAAAAAAATTTTTTTGGTTTCAGAAAGAGTGGAGAAAAACAAGAAAATGGTGACATTGATGTACAGATGAAATCATTGGGAGCTCAGCTGTTTTTTACTTTGTGGACAGAACATTGAGTTAATTTTCCAGATCTATTATTACCTTAATGTATGACTAGATAATTGATTATTATAATCTGTTTTTGCCACTGTCAATAGAAACTCATTACCTGCTTGAAAGGCAGGAACTAATACGTGAAAGTCACTGTAAAAAGTATTTTTTTATTAAAAAAAAAAAAAGCATCTGGTGCTGCTAAGTCACTTCAGTCGTGTCCTACTCTGTGCAACCCCATAGACGGCAGCCCACTAGGCTCCCCCGTCCCTGGGATTCTCCAGGCAAGAACAGTGGAGTGGGTTGCCATTTCCTTCTCCAGTGCATGAAAGTGAAAAATGAAAGTGAAGGCTCAGTCGTATCAGACTCTTAGTGACCCCATGGACTGCAGCCCACCAGGCTCCTCTGCCCATGGGATTTTCCAGGCAAGAGTACTGGAGTGGGGTGCCATTGCCTTCTCTGAAAAAAAAAAAAGCATCTAGGATTGCCATTAAGGAGATTCAAAATCTGTTAATAGGTGGAACATGAAAAACAGAGATAAGAAAAGATAGTTATAGGTCAACAGAAATACATTTAAAAAAATAGCATTGCTGTACTAAGGTCTCAATGCTGTCTTTCTCTCATTTTAAAAAAAATATTTATTTATTTATTTGGCTGTGCTGGGTCTAAGATGTGGCACTCGGGATCTCTAGTTGCAGCATGTGGGATCTAGCTCCCCGACCAGGCCCCCTGTATTGGGAACACAGAGTCTTAGCCACTGGGAAGTCCCTCTCTCATGTTTTAGAGGTTTTTTTTTTTTTCCTTAGGAGACTTTGTTGTGAGGTGATTAAGCTAGGTTGTGAGGTGATGAAGCTAGGTAGTGATTAAGCTAGGTTGCCTAGGTTGAAATATTAACATTTTTTTAGTCCTGTGACCTTGTTTCCTCTTTAACTTCTCTGTGCCTCATTTTTTAATGTGTAAAATGGGGATAGTAGTCATGTTACACATCTACTAGAACTTTGCGAAAAATAAATAATGCATACATATGTACATAAATGACTAAGTTTCTCTCAGCAGAACCTGGCATGTAAGAAATGCTCAGTAATTGCTAGATATTTTTGTGTGTGGCATCTCACTGTATTTTAGGTATTATAATAATTATAAGACTTATTTTATAGAATACATTAATTATGAAAATTACTGCTATTTTAGGAAATCATTGAAGGAACTACCTAGTACCTTATAATTTTTCAGTGTTTGATGATCACTATGGCAAATTCACTGGTTATATGAAAGTAACTTTCAACTTGTTTTTAGTGGGAACAAAACATTTAACAAATTAAACCAATGGTTGAGTGCCTTTTGAATTGGATATAAAGTTTTACAAAAATATGAAATTCAAATTAAATTTAATTCTTATATTCAAGGAGCTTTCATATTAGGACAAATATAAAACAGGATATAATGATATGGTATTTGGTTCAGACTAAGTACTTAGAAATGTTAGGAGGGAAGAAATGCTCCATACTAAATTCTCATAAAAACAGTGTAAATGAAGTGGCATTCCACTGGGCCTTAAAAAATTACTGGATCTTGGACTTGTACTGTGAGGGAAAGTTAGGAGGAAGCTTTGAAGACAAACAGCAAGGATTTAGAGGCAAGATAATTCAGTTTGTACTTTATAGGAACAGGATATGATTCAGGTTCACTTGGATATAATATTCATTTGGGAAGTTCTGGGAAATACAACTGGGTTAGATTGTGGCAGACTTGGAGTGGCAAACCAGAGGCTTTGTTTAGAAATGCATTTTTCTAACCTGCAGAAAATATTTATATATTTGTTCTCTAATCTTGCTTGTTATATCATCTCTTACATCTAAATAGGATAGTATTTTGAATGCTAGAAAGAAAATTAAGTCTCTGTATAACAAAAAAAAGACAATTTTCTCTAAAACAACAAACATTTATTTACTTATTTTTGGCCGTGCTGGGTCTTCGGTGCTCTTTGGGCTTTTCTCTAATTGCAGGGAGTGGAGGCTACCCTCCAGTTGCAGTGCACAGACTTCTCATTGCAGTGGCTTCTCTGGGGCCCGGGCTCTAGGGCACGCGGGCTTCAGTAATTGCGGCTCCTGGGCTCTCTAGCACAGGCTCAATAGTTGTGGTGCATGGGCTTATTTGCTCTCAGGCATGTGGGATCTTCCTGGGCCAGGGATCGAGGCGGATTCTTTACTACTGAGCCACCAGGGAAGCCGGACACTTAAACCATATTGTTCCTCGGTAATAGAGTATTAAAAGTGTAGAAATATAAAAATCCATTCTTAGAATAGTATGGTCTATTTGCTATAATACTTTTTTTTGTAACACAAATTAACTTCTATAACTGGTACTTATGGGATTGATGTCAGTATAATGGGGAAGTAGCATTTGTTTTAAAATCATCTTTCCCAGCATATTAATACTTCAAAGCGGTCAAGAACAAACTCTCATAGTTAAAGGGAAAGCCTTAGTAATTCAAGAAAATACTAGAAAAACACTGAAAGTTCCCCAGAAGTAAAAAATGGTGGCTTCAAGAACAGTTCCACATTCCACAGGGTTAAGCATTCTGCTGAAGCAGTGAGTGTAGACAAGAGAAGCTGTAAAGACATTCTTTTTGCATTAAGAACTTTGGTGAAGAAGTCTACATCCTGGATTGTATTTTTAACTTCACTGAAATTCTGCTCTTCAGGATGCATGTAACAAAGTAGGAAGCAGGAGCTCCAGAGACTTCAAAGAGTAGAAGATCATAATTCTAGGTGCAAATTTAAGTAGAGATATAACTGTGCTAGTATTTTTTTAAGGACTTCTCATTGTTTTAGGTAAGACTTTGATTACACTGACTTTGAGTAGTCTGCCTTTATTTTTATCCATGAACTCTGTTATTTGTAGTAGCAGCTTTTTTAGAACTCCAGGCTGGTCACTTCACCATGTATATATCATATTATAGCAGAAAAGGCTCTACCATGTTTTAAAAGCAGTAAATTAATAAAGGAATTGTTGCCCTGAATTTTCAGTGTGCTATGGTTATTGAAATCCACCACAACTCTTGAAATTTATACATGGTGTTCTCCTTCACTCAATTTGAAGTTGAGAATGTTCCCATTCTAATTTTAAGGGAAATTTACATTTGAAATTTGTGCTAAATCAAGTATTTTTATGTAGTAAGTCAAAACACCTCTAAATGGACTCTGCTATTTGACTATGCTTGGATAGTGAATTTTTGTCCTTAAATGTTTTTGGTCAGAAATTTGATCACAGAAATTTTGGTCAGACATATATTTAACTTTTGAAACTGTCAGGATGTTTGTAAACATAGAAAATACCCACTCACTCCTAAAACTCATTCTTTATTCAAGGAGTCCCAGTTCCAAATGCGCTTGATCTCTTCCTTTTCATAAGACAGAGTGTAGTGCTTTAATTTCATTTAGCTGTTGACTTTCTGAAGTATTCATTTCTGAAAGATTTTTAATAGAAATGTATTTAGCATTCCATTCTTACTGACCAATACTAAGTATAGCCTATTTCTACTTTTGAACAAGTAAAACCAATGAACTTTAAAATAAGGCTTAGTTGGCATTGCTTTTATAGGGATAGAAATCCATACTTTAAAATTTTGTTACTGATATGGTTTATTTAACCTCCATATTTTTGTACATATTTTCATAAAAATGTGTTTTGCTATATTGCTATTTAGCATTTTGGGGATCTTTTATTTTAAAATAAAACACTTTTTTTTTTCATTACAGAAAGACCCAAATGGGACCAGTACTTTGCCAACTGAAAGTTCTCTTCTACAAGAAATTGAAGTACAGAATGAGGAAGTAGCAGCTTTTTGTCAATCCATTACAAAGTAAGACATTTTTCTTTATAAATTAAAGGTTATTCTTATTAAATAAGTTTTAGAAATTTAACTTCAAAACCAGCTTATGGCTAAAAATTCTAAAATTTTAAAATATTTTCTCTTTGTTGCTAAAACATTGAAACAGTTAATTGGTACGTTAACACAAACTACACTTGAACCTGTTAAGTTTCTGAGTATTTAGAAGGAAAAATTAAGGTCAGTCAGTAGACTTCTGATACTATATTGCTGAGGGGAAAATATGGCTTAAATGTAGAAGTTTCTTTAGAATTAGAAAATGCCCTTTTTTTTTTTTGTTACAAGGAGACTTAATTTTGCTATGAACTTTCTAGCATTCCAAATACTGTCCTATTTAGATATAAAAGATGCTATAATAAGCAAGATTAGAGAAGCAAACATATTTTCTGAAGGTTAGAAAATTGCCTTTCTGAAATGTTCTTTTACTCTTAAATGTGTCCAGTGTTCTTAGTATATGAAGAAACTGAGACTTGGAGAAATTACCTACTAAAGTTCACGTTACTCAGCTAGTCGTAACAGAGCCATTATATTACTATATTAGTCAGTGCAAGAAAACCACCTTAAACTAGCATAAATCAAGAAAGGTTATGTATTGATTCACAAACCCATATAGTAGAAGGAGGATGGGGCAGAGCTCAGTGACAGCAAGATCCAGGAATTCACACACTGTAGTTGATGCCTCCTCTCTTTGGACTTTGCTTCCTCCCTTTTCTCCCCCTGCCCTTTCACCATGCTTGTTTACTTCTATTACAGATGGGGTTTTGAAGCCACTGATAGCTTAGACTTGGTATTCCAGTGGTCTTGCTGGCAGAAAGGAAAGAGTCCTTTCAGCCAGCACCAGATAGAAAAATCCCACGGAAGGAAAGAGTGGACAACAGACATTGCAGCCAACAGGGTGAGATCTGTTATCAGAAGAAGGAAAAGTAGATCACTCCTGGAAGATTTATTCTTTTTTTTAAAAAATATTTATTTTGTATTAGAGTATAGCCAATTAACAAACAATGTTGTGATAGTTTCAAATGAACAGCAAAGGGATTCTGCCATATATATTCATTCTCCCCCAAACTCCCCTCCCATCCAGGATGCCACATAACATTGAGCAGAGTTCCATGGGCTGTACAGTAGGTCCTTGTTGGTTATCCATTTTAAATATAGCACTGTGTACATATCCATACCAGTCTACCCTGTCCTCTCAACCTTCCCTTCTGACAACTGTAAGGTCGGTCTCAGTCTGTAAGTCTGTTTCTCTTTTGTACGTAAGCTCGTTTGTATTGTTTCTTTTTAGATTCCACATATAAGGGATGTCATATATTTCTCCTTTAACTTACTTCACTCAGAATGATGCTCTCTGAGTCCATCCATGTTGCTGCAGATGGCATTATTTCATTCTTATTAATGGCTGAGTAATATTCCATTGTATATATGTACCATATCTTCTTTAGCCATTCCTCTGATGGACATTTAGATTGCTTCTGAGCGATTTATTTTGAATCCAGTATTTTCCCATTGTGGTTTAACCAAAGCAGAGTTTGGAGTTCCTAGATAATTTTTGAGTGTATTCATCATTTTTATTATAAGGGGCTTATTAATATTAAACTAGACTTTCTAGACTATTGGTAATGTTTGATTACAGTTCTGTCTTTCCTGTGTATCACTTTCTAACCAGCATTCTTTTTTCTTCAGAATACTTTAAGAGAGAAAGAAGAATATCAGTAGAGTCATTGTTTCTTTCCTGTGCAAAGGTTACTCTTAACTGGATTTTTTAAACGCACATTTTCCAGTAGACATTTAAAATAGACATTTGGTGACTTAGAATGCAAATTGCATGTATCAGAAATTACCTATGCTTTTATGCCACATATACATACCATTATGTGTGTGTGGTTAAGAATTTGGAAATAATCTTTTAATGGTTTGAAATTAATCTGATAAATGTTCATCCAGTTCCTTTAATTTTCTCTCCACACAAGCCCTATTAGACTGTGTTGAGTGACTATTGCATTTAAGTTTTGCATGTTGAGAAATTAGGCTTTCTGTGATCTGCCTTTTTTTTCCTGCATTTGAATCTTATTGTTATTTACATAAACTCTGCCACTAAGCTGATCTTTTTTATTTACATGCATATGCATACACACAAACAAATGGCTTATGAATATTAAAACCTCAGATGAATTAGAATGTTATTTCTGTTAGTTAGAGTGGGATTGTAACAAATATTTCACAGAAGAGGCAGAGGTGTTTTGAAGTTATGTTCTAGAAGATTCTCTGTTCCCCTCTTGACCTTGGAGATTGGAGTCAGATATCACTTGAAGAAATTAATGGCACTTTCTATTTTTTCCAATATGCAGATTTTAAAAACAAGTATTTATACTCTTAGTTAACTCCTTATTTTTTTGAAATCTCCTAAAATGATTATTTTAATTCAGCTGTGATATCAGTGTGAGATTGTCATTATGGTATTTGTTTATATTAAGCCTACTATAAATAGAATTTAGTGCCAGTTCTAGGCCTTGTTTTTTTTGCTCCTGTGAAATTAGGGAGTTAGATTAGTGATCTCCAGGGTAGCTTCAGTTTAAAGTTCTGTGAAATACTTTGATTCAGGACATTGGATTTTTTAAATTTTTATTTCTTGTTTTCTTGACTTTCACACTCATCATAATTGACAGAGCTTGCTGGTATCTACCAGTTACTTAGGTCTCCAGAGAAAGTACTGAGAGGAATGTTAGATACCAGTGGAAATTTTTGCTGCTTCATTTCTGGTCTTCTCCTTCTAGGACAAGATGAGTACTATACTTTACACTTGTCATTCTGAGTAGCCTTTAGTTTCCTTTCTTCATTTATGGTTCCTATCTGATATTTATAATCTAAAAAGGTCTTGAACCCAAGGAATCAAGGACTTCACCTCTGCATTTAGTTTATTTTATTCTAAGTAATGCTGACTGAACTTTCTTATAAAGTAATATCAAGTCAATTGAAAACCCTCACTTTTATATTTACCTTTTAAAACCCTCATTTTTGTGTCTTCTGTCTTTCCAGTTTGGCTCTGTCTATATGTAACCTTAACTTGATAGCACATAGTATGAAATAAATCATAAAGGATCTTGGTGTTTGCATAAAGATAATTAATTTCTTGAGCTATAGAGCCACATTAAGCAAACAAAGCTGTTGCTTTGGTGATGATAGGGAAATGGACCCTGAATATTCATTGGAAGGACTGATATTAAAGCTCCAATATGTTGACCTCCTGATGCAAACAGCTGTTTCATTGGAAAAGACCCTGATGCTGGGAAAGATGAGGGCAGGAGGAGAAGGGGGCAGCAGAGGATGAGATGGTTGGATAGCATCACTGACTCAGTGGACATGAGTTTGAGTAAACTCCAGGAGATAGTGAAGAACAGGAAAGCCTGGTGTGCTGCAGTCCATGGGGTTGCAAAGAGTTGGACACAACTTCGTGACTGAACGAGGGAAATGGATGGTTTAAAGAAAATGAAAATTAGTATTAAAAAATGCTCTTTGTAGGTAATTAAGAACATCAAATTACAATGTGTAGTTTAGGGTATTCATAAAATACTTTAGTCTATTATATATAAAGTAAAAATTTACTTAGCAGTTATCAGTTTACTAATTGATAATTAGTAATCTTCTTTTGTATATTTAAAAGTTCAGTTACAAACAGAACAAAAGAAGCCACAACTTGAAGCGGTCTGTTACCATCTTAGTTTTTTCTCACTTCTTTTCTTTTTTTTTAAGATTTATTTGTTTATTTCTGGGTCCTCATTGCAGCACTTGGGCTTTCTCTGGGTTCAGGTGGAGGCTGCTCTTTGGTGCGGTGCGTGCATAGATTTCTCACTGTAGTGGCTTCTCCTGTTGTGGAGCACAGGCTCTATGGCGTGCAGGCTTCAGGCTTCAACAGTCGGAGCACATGGGCTCTAGAGCACAGGCTCAGTAGTTGTGGCACATGAGCTTAGTTGCTCTGAGGCATGTGGGATCTTCCCAGATCAGGGATTAAACCCATGTCTTCTGCATTGGCAGGTGGATTCTTTACCTCTGGACCACCAGGAAGGCCCCAAGTGCAACTTTTATCACTATAATTTTTGTTCAGTAAATTCTTGTTTTCTGAGTTATCAGGAATTTCTGATTTTTCTTTTATCATCCTTAATGGTTTCTGAAAATTGAAGGCTTCTTTGGATAAGAGTCGGACACGACTGAGCGACTTCACTTTCACTTTTCACTTTCATGCATTGGAGAAGGAAATGGAAACCCACTCCAGTGTTCTTGCCTGGAGAATCCCAGGGAAAGGGGAGCCTAGTGGGCTGCTGTCTATGGGGTCGCACAGAGTTGGACACAGCTAAAGCGACTTAGCAGCATATTAGTTAGCTATGGATTTGCTGTATCTTATTTCTTATTGTAGGAAATGAGAATACCAAATATGTGAGAAAAAATAAAAATCATAGGCTGGAGCCTATGAAGGTTTTGCCGTGTTGCAGGGGCACGTGTTGCTTGACAACAAGCAAATATTAGAAGATAATATGTCCACATATAAAGGTGCATTTCTGATATCAAGTTTATTACTTTGTTACCTTTTTTCAGTTATATTTCTTTTTAATATTGGATCCTTTGTGGCACTTAAGATCACAGTGCAGAAACCAGATTTATTCATTCACTCATTTATTCATTCAACAAGATTTTTGTAGCACTGACCATGAACTAGACACTATTCTGAATGTCCTTAAAAACTAAATTTACATAATTCTCACGACAAACCCATGAAGTTAGTATTATCCCCGGTTTATAGAAGAGGAAACTGAAGCAACAGGTGATTTGCAACTTAAGATTACACAGCTAGTAAGTAGTAAAATCAGGATTTCAAGTTGAGTAGACTGACTATAAAAGCTGTACATGGATACTTGTTGCCTCTTCAGAACCTTTCTTATTGTCAACTCAGACTATTCTGTTCCAATCACTTGATTATTTTAATCTCTACATGGTAGTGAATAGATAAAACTTACAGCATTAATTCCATTTATAGCCCTATGAAAAGAAGATGTGAGGATTGGAAGTTGTCCTCTTAACTTCCAGAAGAAAGTCAGTTAAAGGAAGTCCACAAGTTTAAAGAGGCATCAAATCCTCCTTTGTCTTCAGATAATAGAAGGGCTTTCTGGAGATGAACTGTACACCTGGCTCATATATTTAAACTATTTTGCTACTGTGAATACAAAGAACACTTCACAGACAATTTTTTGCCATTCCCTAAGTTTTAGTTTTATTCACTTTGAGGGAATAAAGGCCTCATAGCAAAGTAAAAACCCTTTGCCTATGTTTTTCTATCATGCTAAACAAACAAAATCAATATGTAAAAGAAAGGATGTCAGAAGAAAAGATTTTTAAAAGACAACAAATTTTCTATCCTGGCAGTTACAGTTTAGGGCTATTACCTATATCATGGTTCATTAAAAATATATCATTTTGTGAAATTACACTGCTTAACAAAAAATCAGAAACAGAGAAACTCATTTAATGTTGTGTATCCAGTGTGTGCTTGGTTAATGTTGATAGCATTATGTTGAAGTACTTAATCTCTTTTCTTGGATTCCTTTCATTTAAAAGGCAGACAGGAGTCCATTCATTGCATTTCTCCTGAGCTGCTCTAGAATTGGACGAAAACACAAAACTGAATGGCTGTAAGCATGCAAAGCCTTATTCAGGGCTCTCAAATGCAGCTTTCAAAAGAGAATTTAATTTCTCCTTTTTTGTGACTAGATTGAAGACCAACTTTCCATATACCAGTCACTGCACAAATCGGGGCTATTTGTTAAGTCCAGTCACAGTGCAAAGAAACATATGTGGAGAAAATGCTAGCGTGAAGGTCTCCATTGAAATTGAAGGATTTCAGCTACCAGTTACCTTTACATGTGATGGTAGGTTCATAGTTCCCAAACCATCTTGTTTTGCTCTTATTAGGAAGAAAATATTTAATATGTTAATGTTATTATTTTAATAAAGTGACTTTTGTCATTAGGTCTTTTTTTTTAATAATGTGTGTGTGTGTGTGTGGTAAAATACTTAATATGCATTAGTTATCCTTTTCCAGAAATTGGCATTCATATGGGTAGTTTTTTTGGTATGGATTAGTGAGAAAGTTTACCGTTATAACTACATATTTCTTTGAAAAGTGTTGAGTATCTTGGTTAATCAGTGGCTCTTGGCCAAAACCTGAAAGCATTAGCTAGAAAGGTTAATTATGTTCTTATTCCTTATATTCTAAAATAAGACTTATTCTTTTTAAACATCCCTTAAATTTTGATTTAGGGAATCATTAAAGTATTCAGTAAGAATTAGTACTAAAATTAATGGAAATAATGGTCCATAACTTCTTGATTGAAATAAGCATTGATAAGCCTTGAGAGCAAGTGTTTTAATTTGTATCAAAGTTTTACTTGATATATCAAGATTTGATTCATTTAAAAAATATATCAAATGCCTACTGTTTGGCTCTATAAATGTGCACTTTTATAATGTACATCTGTTAAGTAATGTAACCACATTATGGTAGAAGTGTTTAATGTGTTTAAACTGTTATGTGTTCAGAAATGTAGCTATTGTATTAGATAGAGGTTTTGGCCTTTTCTGTCAAGCTATTGATTTTCATGAATTTTGAATATAGTCATTGTCTTCTAAAATAAGAGCTCTAAGTATAGAAATAGGTTACTTGTAATGGTTTGTAATCTTGGTATCCAGCTATTGCAGAGTATGGTAATTAAATAATAGGTCTTACTTGCTATATTTTTATTCTTTATTGGAAAATTTACCAGGCAAATGTCAGCTGTTTAAAATGGTGATTCTTTTTCCTTATAATTTGGTTTAAATAATTGCTTGCTAGATACTACTAAATGTTATCGTCTTTGGAGGACTCTGTAAAACAGAGGTGGCTTTCTTAGCTTAGATATGCCCTATCTAATACAATAACCACTAGCCACATGCAGGATTACTTGAAATATGGCTAATATAAATTGAGATGTTCTATAAGTGTAAAATACACACTGGATTTCAAAGACTTAGTTTGAAAAGAGAATGTAAGATATCCTATTAGTAACTTTTAAATACCAGTTGCTATATATTGAAATGAGATTTTAAGTATATTAGTTTAAATAAAACATATTATTGAAATTAGCATCTTCTGTTTCTTTTTACTTTCTTCAATGTGACTGCTAGAAAATTTTAAATTATATATGTGACCTGCATTATATTTCTCTTATATAGTACTGTTTTAGACTGTGAGAAATAGTCTGAATAGGTATATACTTAGAGTTAAATACATAAAATGAAAATAATGACTAACTCTTTTACAGTGAGTTCTACTGTAGAAATCATTATAATGCAAGCCCTTTGTTGGGTACACGATGACTTGAACCAAGTAGATGTTGGCAGCTATGTTCTGAAAGTTTGTGGTCAAGAAGAAGTGCTACAGAAGTAAGTTTTTTCATTTAATTACTGAGCAACATTTTTGGAAATTTCATTTTAATGGGTTAGATTAAAAAAATTTTCAAGCTAAATTTATAATCTAAAGCCACATTGAGTTCCAGTGAATTGATTTATTGGGTCAATTAACTTATATTGAGATATGCATTATCTGACATGATCTTGCCCTTAAGAAGCTGATAGTCTTAGATGGGAAGAATGGTGGGTAATTGGTTGACAGATGAATTTAATTTTTTTTCTTTCTGCAGAGAGGCAATAGTTACTTCATTATGAACTCCATTTTCCTTTTGTGGAATGTCGTATTTCTTTGGCTACAATGTTTCGCTGTGATTTAGTTGCCTGAAAATATCATTATATGAATCTTTTTCTGAACCTACCAGAAATTCTCTGTCCCTGTTTTTTTCCCTTATCTTCATCTTCTTTCTTCTTTGCTTTAACTCTTCTCATGTAGAACTATTCCTCTATTTAAATGCTCTTATTTGATTTAAAAATCTTTATTTTGTCATCCTCTTCAATTTCTCATGCATAAACAATTTATATTTACTCTATTATTTCTAATTTGAGGAGAATAATGTTGATGAATAACTAATATATTTTAACAGTAATCATTGTCTTGGAAGTCATGAACCTGTTCAAAACTGTCGAAAATGGGACACAGAGATTAAACTACAACTTTTGACCTTCAGCGCAATGTGTCAAAATCTGGCTCGAACAGTAAGTGTATACTCTCTACTGAATTACATTTGGTTGAATCTGAATAACTTTGTTAATCAGCCAGTTTGCAGTTTGTACCTTCTTTAAGAGATTTGGGTTTGACTGCAAATGAGGAACTCTCTATTTACTTCCTATGGAAGTCTTTATAGCAGATGGGGGGAAACTTTCAATCATGGAGGCTTAGGTAGCATAATACTCAGAGCTGGAGGCATGTGTGAAAATCAAAGTTTTATAAGAGTTTGACTTGTAATAGTTTTATACAAGTTGCACAATGAAAACATCAGCATCAGTCAAGGAGAACTGAGGAAAAAAGATTTTGAATGCTAAATATGGTTTGGGGGGAGAAAAAGATACATATTGACATTTGCACCAAACTGAGGAAAATATATTATTTTTCACCACATGAAAACTAATTCTGTGTTCTAAAAGTATAGTACTTTATTTTGAGGTTTAAAGCCTAATAAGAATTTAGGCCATTTTATTTCTTGATGAATTTTAATATATAAAGAGAGATAATCTTTCTTCATTTGGTAGACTTTGGGGAAGAAAAATATCTGTCATTTCTGCTATCTCTTTTCTTTATTTTCCTCGGTTTTGCTCCTATGTTAGGTAGAGTTTATTTCACTTGGGTGAAAAGTGTTTCACAGAATTCAGTACATTTTATCATATCATTAGTAACATTTCTTTTCAGTTTCCTAAGGAGTGATGTTCTTCAGTACTTTATTGTTACAAGGAGACTTAATTTTGCTATGAACTTTCTAGCATTCCAAATACTGTCCTATTTAGATATAAAAGATGCTATAATAAGCAAGATTAGAGAAGCAAACATATTTTCTGAAGGTTAGAAAATTGCCTTTCTGAAATGTTCTTTTACTCTTAAATGTGTCCAGTGTTCTTAGTATATGAAGAAACTGAGACTTGGAGAAATTACCTACTAAAGTTCACGTTACTCAGCTAGTCATAACAGAGCCATTATATTACTATATTAGTCAGTGCAAGAAAACCACCTTAAACTAGCATAAATCAAGAAAGGTTATGTATTGATTCACAAACCCATATAGTAGAAGGAGGATGGGGCAGAGCTCAGTGACAGCAAGATCCAGGAATTCACACACTGTAGTTGATGCCTCCTCTCTTTGGACTTTGCTTCCTCCCTTTTCTCCCCCTGCCCTTTCACCATGCTTGTTTACTTCTATTACAGATGGGGTTTTGAAGCCACTGATAGCTTAGACTTGGTATTCCAGTGGTCTTGCTGGCAGAAAGGAAAGAGTCCTTTCAGCCAGCACCAGATAGAAAAATCCCACGGAAGGAAAGAGTGGACAACAGACATTGCAGCCAACAGGGTGAGATCTGTTATCAGAAGAAGGAAAAGTAGATCACTCCTGGAAGATTTATTCTTTTTTAAAAAAAATATTTATTTTGTATTAGAGTATAGCCAATTAACAAACAATGTTGTGATAGTTTCAAATGAACAGCAAAGGGATTCTGCCATATATATTCATTCTCCCCCAAACTCCCCTCCCATCCAGGATGCCACATAACATTGAGCAGAGTTCCATGGGCTGTACAGTAGGTCCTTGTTGGTTATCCATTTTAAATATAGCACTGTGTACATATCCATGCCAGTCTACCCTGTCCTCTCAACCTTCCCTTCTGACAACTGTAAGGTCGGTCTCAGTCTGTAAGTCTGTTTCTCTTTTGTACGTAAGCTCGTTTGTATTGTTTCTTTTTAGATTCCACATATAAGGGATGTCATATATTTCTCCTTTAACTTACTTCACTCAGAATGATGCTCTCTGAGTCCATCCATGTTGCTGCAGATGGCATTATTTCATTCTTATTAATGGCTGAGTAATATTCCATTGTATATATGTACCATATCTTCTTTAGCCATTCCTCTGATGGACATTTAGATTGCTTCTGAGCGATTTATTTTGAATCCAGTATTTTCCCATTGTGGTTTAAGCAAAGCAGAGTTTGGAGTTCCTAGATAATTTTTGAGTGTATTCATCATTTTTATTATAAGGGGCTTATTAATATTAAACTAGACTTTCTAGACTATTGGTAATGTTTGATTACAGTTCTGTCTTTCCTGTGTATCACTTTCTAACCAGCATTCTTTTTTCTTCAGAATACTTTAAGAGAGAAAGAAGAATATCAGTAGAGTCATTGTTTCTTTACTGTGCAAAGGTTACTCTTAACTGGATTTTTTAAACGCACATTTTCCAGTAGACATTTAAAATAGACATTTGGTGACTTAGAATGCAAATTGCATGTATCAGAAATTACCTATGCTTTTATGCCACATATACATACCATTATGTGTGTGTGGTTAAGAATTTGGAAATAATCTTTTAATGGTTTGAAATTAATCTGATAAATGTTCATCCAGTTCCTTTAATTTTCTCTCCACACAAGCCCTATTAGACTGTGTTGAGTGACTATTGCATTTAAGTTTTGCATGTTGAGAAATTAGGCTTTCTGTGATCTGCCTTTTTTTTCCTGCATTTGAATCTTATTGTTATTTACATAAACTCTGCCACTAAGCTGATCTTTTTTATTTACATGCATATGCATACACACAAACAAATGGCTTATGAATATTAAAACCTCAGATGAATTAGAATGTTATTTCTGTTAGTTAGAGTGGGATTGTAACAAATATTTCACAGAAGAGGCAGAGGTGTTTTGAAGTTATGTTCTAGAAGATTCTCTGTTCCCCTCTTGACCTTGGAGATTGGAGTCAGATATCACTTGAAGAAATTAATGGCACTTTCTATTTTTTCCAATATGCAGATTTTAAAAACAAGTATTTATACTCTTAGTTAACTCCTTATTTTTTTGAAATCTCCTAAAATGATTATTTTAATTCAGCTGTGATATCAGTGTGAGATTGTCATTATGGTATTTGTTTATATTAAGCCTACTATAAATAGAATTTAGTGCCAGTTCTAGGCCTTGTTTTTTTTGCTCCTGTGAAATTAGGGAGTTAGATTAGTGATCTCCAGGGTAGCTTCAGTTTAAAGTTCTGTGAAATACTTTGATTCAGGACATTGGATTTTTTAAATTTTTATTTCTTGTTTTCTTGACTTTCACACTCATCATAATTGACAGAGCTTGCTGGTATCTACCAGTTACTTAGGTCTCCAGAGAAAGTACTGAGAGGAATGTTAGATACCAGTGGAAATTTTTGCTGCTTCATTTCTGGTCTTCTCCTTCTAGGACAAGATGAGTACTATACTTTACACTTGTCATTCTGAGTAGCCTTTAGTTTCCTTTCTTCATTTATGGTTCCTATCTGATATTTATAATCTAAAAAGGTCTTGAACCCAAGGAATCAAGGACTTCACCTCTGCATTTAGTTTATTTTATTCTAAGTAATGCTGACTGAACTTTCTTATAAAGTAATATCAAGTCAATTGAAAACCCTCACTTTTATATTTACCTTTTAAAACCCTCATTTTTGTGTCTTCTGTCTTTCCAGTTTGGCTCTGTCTATATGTAACCTTAACTTGATAGCACATAGTATGAAATAAATCATAAAGGATCTTGGTGTTTGCATAAAGATAATTAATTTCTTGAGCTATAGAGCCACATTAAGCAAACAAAGCTGTTGCTTTGGTGATGATAGGGAAATGGACCCTGAATATTCATTGGAAGGACTGATATTAAAGCTCCAATATGTTGACCTCCTGATGCAAACAGCTGTTTCATTGGAAAAGACCCTGATGCTGGGAAAGATGAGGGCAGGAGGAGAAGGGGGCAGCAGAGGATGAGATGGTTGGATAGCATCACTGACTCAGTGGACATGAGTTTGAGTAAACTCCAGGAGATAGTGAAGAACAGGAAAGCCTGGTGTGCTGCAGTCCATGGGGTTGCAAAGAGTTGGACACAACTTCGTGACTGAACGAGGGAAATGGATGGTTTAAAGAAAATGAAAATTAGTATTAAAAAATGCTCTTTGTAGGTAATTAAGAACATCAAATTACAATGTGTAGTTTAGGGTATTCATAAAATACTTTAGTCTATTATATATAAAGTAAAAATTTACTTAGCAATTATCAGTTTACTAATTGATAATTAGTAATCTTCTTTTGTATATTTAAAAGTTCAGTTACAAACAGAACAAAAGAAGCCACAACTTGAAGCGGTCTGTTACCATCTTAGTTTTTTCTCACTTCTTTTCTTTTTTTTTAAGATTTATTTGTTTATTTCTGGGTCCTCATTGCAGCACTTGGGCTTTCTCTGGGTTCAGGTGGAGGCTGCTCTTTGGTGCGGTGCGTGCATAGATTTCTCACTGTAGTGGCTTCTCCTGTTGTGGAGCACAGGCTCTATGGCGTGCAGGCTTCAGGCTTCAACAGTCGGAGCACATGGGCTCTAGAGCACAGGCTCAGTAGTTGTGGCACATGAGCTTAGTTGCTCTGAGGCATGTGGGATCTTCCCAGATCAGGGATTAAACCCATGTCTTCTGCATTGGCAGGTGGATTCTTTACCTCTGGACCACCAGGAAGGCCCCAAGTGCAACTTTTATCACTATAATTTTTGTTCAGTAAATTCTTGTTTTCTGAGTTATCAGGAATTTCTGATTTTTCTTTTATCATCCTTAATGGTTTCTGAAAATTGAAGGCTTCTTTGGATAAGAGTCGGACACGACTGAGCGACTTCACTTTCACTTTTCACTTTCATGCATTGGAGAAGGAAATGGAAACCCACTCCAGTGTTCTTGCCTGGAGAATCCCAGGGAAAGGGGAGCCTAGTGGGCTGCTGTCTATGGGGTCGCACAGAGTTGGACACAGCTAAAGCGACTTAGCAGCATATTAGTTAGCTATGGATTTGCTGTATCTTATTTCTTATTGTAGGAAATGAGAATACCAAATATGTGAGAAAAAATAAAAATCATAGGCTGGAGCCTATGAAGGTTTTGCCGTGTTGCAGGGGCACGTGTTGCTTGACAACAAGCAAATATTAGAAGATAATATGTCCACATATAAAGGTGCATTTCTGATATCAAGTTTATTACTTTGTTACCTTTTTTCAGTTATATTTCTTTTTAATATTGGATCCTTTGTGGCACTTAAGATCACAGTGCAGAAACCAGATTTATTCATTCACTCATTTATTCATTCAACAAGATTTTTGTAGCACTGACCATGAACTAGACACTATTCTGAATGTCCTTAAAAACTAAATTTACATAATTCTCACGACAAACCCATGAAGTTAGTATTATCCCCGGTTTATAGAAGAGGAAACTGAAGCAACAGGTGATTTGCAACTTAAGATTACACAGCTAGTAAGTAGTAAAATCAGGATTTCAAGTTGAGTAGACTGACTATAAAAGCTGTACATGGATACTTGTTGCCTCTTCAGAACCTTTCTTATTGTCAACTCAGACTATTCTGTTCCAATCACTTGATTATTTTAATCTCTACATGGTAGTGAATAGATAAAACTTACAGCATTAATTCCATTTATAGCCCTATGAAAAGAAGATGTGAGGATTGGAAGTTGTCCTCTTAACTTCCAGAAGAAAGTCAGTTAAAGGAAGTCCACAAGTTTAAAGAGGCATCAAATCCTCCTTTGTCTTCAGATAATAGAAGGGCTTTCTGGAGATGAACTGTACACCTGGCTCATATATTTAAACTATTTTGCTACTGTGAATACAAAGAACACTTCACAGACAATTTTTTGCCATTCCCTAAGTTTTAGTTTTATTCACTTTGAGGGAATAAAGGCCTCATAGCAAAGTAAAAACCCTTTGCCTATGTTTTTCTATCATGCTAAACAAACAAAATCAATATGTAAAAGAAAGGATGTCAGAAGAAAAGATTTTTAAAAGACAACAAATTTTCTATCCTGGCAGTTACAGTTTAGGGCTATTACCTATATCATGGTTCATTAAAAATATATCATTTTGTGAAATTACACTGCTTAACAAAAAATCAGAAACAGAGAAACTCATTTAATGTTGTGTATCCAGTGTGTGCTTGGTTAATGTTGATAGCATTATGTTGAAGTACTTAATCTCTTTTCTTGGATTCCTTTCATTTAAAAGGCAGACAGGAGTCCATTCATTGCATTTCTCCTGAGCTGCTCTAGAATTGGACGAAAACACAAAACTGAATGGCTGTAAGCATGCAAAGCCTTATTCAGGGCTCTCAAATGCAGCTTTCAAAAGAGAATTTAATTTCTCCTTTTTTGTGACTAGATTGAAGACCAACTTTCCATATACCAGTCACTGCACAAATCGGGGCTATTTGTTAAGTCCAGTCACAGTGCAAAGAAACATATGTGGAGAAAATGCTAGCGTGAAGGTCTCCATTGAAATTGAAGGATTTCAGCTACCAGTTACCTTTACATGTGATGGTAGGTTCATAGTTCCCAAACCATCTTGTTTTGCTCTTATTAGGAAGAAAATATTTAATATGTTAATGTTATTATTTTAATAAAGTGACTTTTGTCATTAGGTCTTTTTTTTTAATAATGTGTGTGTGTGTGTGTGGTAAAATACTTAATATGCATTAGTTATCCTTTTCCAGAAATTGGCATTCATATGGGTAGTTTTTTTGGTATGGATTAGTGAGAAAGTTTACCGTTATAACTACATATTTCTTTGAAAAGTGTTGAGTATCTTGGTTAATCAGTGGCTCTTGGCCAAAACCTGAAAGCATTAGCTAGAAAGGTTAATTATGTTCTTATTCCTTATATTCTAAAATAAGACTTATTCTTTTTAAACATCCCTTAAATTTTGATTTAGGGAATCATTAAAGTATTCAGTAAGAATTAGTACTAAAATTAATGGAAATAATGGTCCATAACTTCTTGATTGAAATAAGCATTGATAAGCCTTGAGAGCAAGTGTTTTAATTTGTATCAAAGTTTTACTTGATATATCAAGATTTGATTCATTTAAAAAATATATCAAATGCCTACTGTTTGGCTCTATAAATGTGCACTTTTATAATGTACATCTGTTAAGTAATGTAACCACATTATGGTAGAAGTGTTTAATGTGTTTAAACTGTTATGTGTTCAGAAATGTAGCTATTGTATTAGATAGAGGTTTTGGCCTTTTCTGTCAAGCTATTGATTTTCATGAATTTTGAATATAGTCATTGTCTTCTAAAATAAGAGCTCTAAGTATAGAAATAGGTTACTTGTAATGGTTTGTAATCTTGGTATCCAGCTATTGCAGAGTATGGTAATTAAATAATAGGTCTTACTTGCTATATTTTTATTCTTTATTGGAAAATTTACCAGGCAAATGTCAGCTGTTTAAAATGGTGATTCTTTTTCCTTATAATTTGGTTTAAATAATTGCTTGCTAGATACTACTAAATGTTATCGTCTTTGGAGGACTCTGTAAAACAGAGGTGGCTTTCTTAGCTTAGATATGCCCTATCTAATACAATAACCACTAGCCACATGCAGGATTACTTGAAATATGGCTAATATAAATTGAGATGTTCTATAAGTGTAAAATACACACTGGATTTCAAAGACTTAGTTTGAAAAGAGAATGTAAGATATCCTATTAGTAACTTTTAAATACCAGTTGCTATATATTGAAATGAGATTTTAAGTATATTAGTTTAAATAAAACATATTATTGAAATTAGCATCTTCTGTTTCTTTTTACTTTCTTCAATGTGACTGCTAGAAAATTTTAAATTATATATGTGACCTGCATTATATTTCTCTTATATAGTACTGTTTTAGACTGTGAGAAATAGTCTGAATAGGTATATACTTAGAGTTAAATACATAAAATGAAAATAATGACTAACTCTTTTACAGTGAGTTCTACTGTAGAAATCATTATAATGCAAGCCCTTTGTTGGGTACACGATGACTTGAACCAAGTAGATGTTGGCAGCTATGTTCTGAAAGTTTGTGGTCAAGAAGAAGTGCTACAGAAGTAAGTTTTTTCATTTAATTACTGAGCAACATTTTTGGAAATTTCATTTTAATGGGTTAGATTAAAAAAATTTTCAAGCTAAATTTATAATCTAAAGCCACATTGAGTTCCAGTGAATTGATTTATTGGGTCAATTAACTTATATTGAGATATGCATTATCTGACATGATCTTGCCCTTAAGAAGCTGATAGTCTTAGATGGGAAGAATGGTGGGTAATTGGTTGACAGATGAATTTAATTTTTTTTCTTTCTGCAGAGAGGCAATAGTTACTTCATTATGAACTCCATTTTCCTTTTGTGGAATGTCGTATTTCTTTGGCTACAATGTTTCGCTGTGATTTAGTTGCCTGAAAATATCATTATATGAATCTTTTTCTGAACCTACCAGAAATTCTCTGTCCCTGTTTTTTTCCCTTATCTTCATCTTCTTTCTTCTTTGCTTTAACTCTTCTCATGTAGAACTATTCCTCTATTTAAATGCTCTTATTTGATTTAAAAATCTTTATTTTGTCATCCTCTTCAATTTCTCATGCATAAACAATTTATATTTACTCTATTATTTCTAATTTGAGGAGAATAATGTTGATGAATAACTAATATATTTTAACAGTAATCATTGTCTTGGAAGTCATGAACATATTCAAAACTGTCGAAAATGGGACACAGAGATTAAACTACAACTTTTGACCTTCAGCGCAATGTGTCAAAATCTGGCTCGAACAGTAAGTGTATACTCTCTACTGAATTACATTTGGTTGAATCTGAATAACTTTGTTAATCAGCCAGTTTGCAGTTTGTACCTTCTTTAAGAGATTTGGGTTTGACTGCAAATGAGGAACTCTCTATTTACTTCCTATGGAAGTCTTTATAGCAGATGGGGGGAAACTTTCAATCATGGAGGCTTAGGTAGCATAATACTCAGAGCTGGAGGCATGTGTGAAAATCAAAGTTTTATAAGAGTTTGACTTGTAATAGTTTTATACAAGTTGCACAATGAAAACATCAGCATCAGTCAAGGAGAACTGAGGAAAAAAGATTTTGAATGCTAAATATGGTTTGGGGGGAGAAAAAGATACATATTGACATTTGCACCAAACTGAGGAAAATATATTATTTTTCACCACATGAAAACTAATTCTGTGTTCTAAAAGTATAGTACTTTATTTTGAGGTTTAAAGCCTAATAAGAATTTAGGCCATTTTATTTCTTGATGAATTTTAATATATAAAGAGAGATAATCTTTCTTCATTTGGTAGACTTTGGGGAAGAAAAATATCTGTCATTTCTGCTATCTCTTTTCTTTATTTTCCTCGGTTTTGCTCCTATGTTAGGTAGAGTTTATTTCACTTGGGTGAAAAGTGTTTCACAGAATTCAGTACATTTTATCATATCATTAGTAACATTTCTTTTCAGTTTCCTAAGGAGTGATGTTCTTCAGTACTTTGCATAGTAAGGGTTATGGTTGAAAAGACCAGAACCTCAGTTATTGAGGGTGAGGTAGAAGGAAATTTGATTATCATTAGAAAATATAATGCAGAAATTTAGATGATCTCTTCCCATCTGGTTCCCACCTCCCCTTCATTTGGCTGTCAGCCATCTTTAGAAGTGTTTTTAGCTCTCCATTCTCTCTCTATAGAACAGAAGTGGTTTTCCTTTGAAAAAATTTACGTATCAGAAACTAGACTTCAAAGTATTTGTTTTTTCCACTTAAAAAATAGTTTTTTTAGAAGACAGTCACTTTTTTGAGTCAATTACAAATATTTAAAGCCTCAGTTCTGAAAAATCACTTTCTTTTCAAGAGTTTATCATATGCTTAATCCTGTTTAACTTGGCAACAGAAAGACTAACTAATGGATTTCATTATTTGATAAATGTTTGTATGTGTTATTTAGGCAGAAGATGATGAAACACCTGTGGATTTAAACAAACACCTGCATCAAATAGAAAAACCTTATAAAGAAGTCATGACGAGGTGTGGCATCTAAAACATTAATTTCGTATTTTCAAACTTTACTTTTGGATGTGAATGCATTTATTTTGGTAAACAAAACAATCATTCTTGTATATAGTATCTTCCAGCCACAATAACTGTTCTTCATTTTAGACATCCTGTTGAAGAACTTTTAGATTTGTATCACAATCAAGTGGAGTTGGCTCTTCAAATTGAAGTAAGTTCTAATTCATATTTTTGCATGATGGTTTAAAGATTCTTTTCTCTGTATTCTATTAAATACTAGTGTTGAAATTGGATTAAATATTTTAGAAGGACTATTTAAACTATATTCTTGATGTTGCTATTTGAGAACTTGTTTTCTGATCCACCATATTAATAGAAATTTAGTACTTGGGTTACTTCAGCTTTATTACTAAGAGGAAAACCTTCAGTTCAATTCAAAAAGCATTTATTGAATGCTTGCTAGATGCTGGGGTTATGAAAATGAATGACCTGAGCCCCACCTACCGGGAACTTAAACAGAGACTTAAACAGAATTTCAGTATAGTAAAGGTAGAATAGGGGTATGCATTTAGGTTTTTTGAGAGATCAAACAAGGACACTTTTTCAGTCAACTTGAGAGTTCAAGGAAGAGGCCTCTAAGAAGGGATGTTGCCAAGTCTTAAAATGGTATGAGTTAGCTAGAAGATAGTTGGAAAGGGCATGTGAACAAAAGTATATAGGTGTGAAACATATGGGGAAGTATAAGCACTTATCTAATACAGAGTATGAAGTGAAGATTGAAAGATGACATTGGAGATAGGCCAATATAAATTACCACCCTGTAATCCATATTATGTTTTTCTTTATTCTCCAGATCAGGGGGCTGTGTACAGTCCACTTCCAATTCTTGTAAATAAAAATTTGGCAGAGCACAGCCACATCCATTTGTTTACATGTTTTCTATGACTGCATCTGTACTGTAATACTAAAGCTGAGTAGTTGGGACAGAGACCATATGCCCTGCAAAGCCTAAATAAGTTACTATTTTCATTTTATAGGAAATGTTTGCTGATCCCTTCTGTAATCATTTAAGGTATTATTTAAGGTGTTTTAAGCTGAGGGTAGGAAGTGGAGTGGGGTAGAGTGGTTGACTTGTTTAATCTTGAACTTTGAAGTCCCTCTGCCTAAACGAAGTTAAATTTAGGGTTGCCAGGATTGGTCTCAGGGAGACTACTTAGGCAAGACTTTTTATAGATCTAGGTAAAAGACAGGCCTCCCTGGTGGCTCAGTGGTAAAGAGTCCACCTGCCAATGCAGGAGATGTCGATTCAGTCCCTGGGTCAGGAAGATCCGCTGGAGAAGGAAATGGCAACCCACTCCAGTATTCTTGCTTGAGACATCCTATGGACAGAGGAACCTGGTAGGCTATAGTCCGTGGGATCATGAAAGAGTTGGACATGACTTAGCAACTAAACAACAACAGCAGGTAATATATAATGAGTATGGTGGCAGTAAAGAGAAGGGACTGATTAACGATACTTAGGAGATAAAATTGGTTAGACTTAGATAGATAATGAGATATAAGTGAAGAAGAAATAGTGTAGGATGACTTCCAGATTTCTAGCTACTAGTAAATATTTTTTATCAGTATATAATTATGTCAATTTATTTAATAGATATTTACTGAATTCTCTCTCAAGTCACTGTTGTAGGTGTTGAGCATATAACAGTGGACAAAAAAAACCGTAATCCTTGCCCTTTAGAGAATTTGCATTCTAGTTAGAGGAAACAAAAGTTTAGTAATAAACTGGCAAGGTATATATCAGGTGGTAAGTGGTATTAGAGAAAAATAAAGGGGGAGGTTAATGTTGCAATTTAAAATAAGATAATCAGAGAAGGGCTCATTGAGAAAACGAACTTGAATAAATTACTGGAGAAGAGAGGAAGAAGCTACCTGGTTATCTGGGAAGGGGTATGCCTGTTATATAGAAGGTCTGCCAGGCTAGACTAGAGTGAGCAGAGGGGCAAGAGTAGAACCAAATCAGTGAGGAGAGAGAATGATGGCTTAGACCATAGTGATAGTAGCAAAAGTGATGAAAAGTTAATGCTCGGAAGATTTACCAATAGATTGGATGTAGAACATGAGAGAGAGAGATGTGTAACTTCAGTATTTTCTACCTGAGCATTTTGAAAGTTTGGAGTTGCCTTTAGTGAGAGGTAGAAAACTGAGAGAACAGGTTTATGGGGAAAATCTGAACTTGGTTTGGACACTGTGTTTGAGATGACTGTTATTCATCCAAATAGTGATACTGAGTAGATAGATGGATATGAATCTGGAATTTAATGTAGGAGATCCAGGCTGGCGATAATAAACTGGGGAATCATCAGAATATAAATATTTTGCAGCCCTAAAACTGGCTGCTGGGAGGGGTTGGGGACATGAGGAAAAGGGAATGACAGAGGATGAGATGGCTGGATGGCATCACCGACTCGATGGATGTGAGTTTGAGTGAACTCCAGGAGATGATGGTGGACAGGGAGGCCTGGCGTGCTGCGATTCATGGGATCACAAAGAGTTGGACACGACTGAGCGACTGAACTGAACTGAAAACTGGATGAGATCACCAAGAAAACCATTGCAGATAGAGCAAACAAAGTTTAAGGACAGAGCCATGGGTGTAGCTTCCATCTTGGAAGAAAACAAGAAGTCCACAGCAGTCACCCAACTTAGCAAACCTCTTGAAAGTTCATGTTTTTTCTCCTTACACTTCCTCTCTTCTTATTTTCTTGTGTACAAACTGGATGAGATCACCAAGAAAACCATTGCAGATAGAGCAAACAAAGTTTAAGGACAGAGCCATGGGTGTAGCTTCCATCTTGGAAGAAAACAAGAAGTCCACAGCAGTCACCCAACTTAGCAAACCTCTTGAAAGTTCATGTTTTTTCTCCTTACACTTCCTCTCTTCTTATTTTCTTGTGTACCCACTCCAGTCAAGCTTTCATTCTCAACAGTTCTCTGAAACTGCACTTAAGATCATCAAGGACTTCAGGGGTCATGGTTCCAGTAATGAGTTCCTAGTCTTTCTTTTTCTCTACTTTTCTGTAGTATTAGAGTTGATTGTTTCTTCCTTCGTGAAATACTCATATGGCTTCTGGGATATCACATTCTTGGTTCTCCTACTTCCAGTGTCTGCTCTGTTTTCACTCATACTTGTGGCTTTGTGATCTCCTTATCTTCCTGACCTCTAACCATTAGAATGCCTGGGGCTCTCAGTTCTAGGACCTCTTTTCTTCTCTCTGTATTCCCACTGTAGGTGATCTTTTTTAATCTGTAGGTGATATTTTTAGGCTTCCCTACTGGCTCAGACAGAAAGAATCCACCTCAGTTCTGTCAATTCAGTCGCTCAGTCATGTCTGACTCTTTGCCACCCCAAGAATCGCGGCATGCCAGGCCTCCCTGTCTATAACCAGCTCCCAGAGTTTACCCAAACTCATGTCCATCGAGTCGGTGATGCCATCCATCCATCTCATCCTCGGTCATCCCCTTCTCCTCCTGCCCCCAATCCCTCCCAGCATCAGAGTCTTTGCAATGAGTCAACTCTTTGCATGAGGTGGCCAAACTATTGGAGTTTCAGCTTCAGCATCAGTCCTTCCAATGAACACTCAGGACTGATCTCCTTTAGGATGGACTGGTTGGACCTCCTTGCAGTCCACGGGACTCTCAAGAGTCTTCTCCAGCACCACAGTTCAAAAGCATCAATTCTTTGGTACTCAGCTTTCTTCACAGTCCAACTCTCACATCCATACATGACCACTGGAAAAACCATAGTCTTGATGGACCTTTGTTGGCAAAGTAATGTCTCTGCTTTTGAATATGCTATCTAGGTTGGTCAGAACTTTCCTTCCAAAGAGTAAGCATCTTTTAATTTCATCATTGCAATCACCATCTGCAGTGATTTTTGGAGCCCCCCAAAATAAAGTCTGACACTGTTTCCATTGTTTCCCAGGAAGTGATGAAACTAGATGCCATGATCTTGTTTTCTGAATGTTGAGCTTTAAGCCAACTTTTTCACTCTCCTCTTTCACTTTCATCAAGAGGCTTTTTAGTTCCTCTTTACTTTCTGCCATAAGGGTGGTGTCATCTGCATATCTGAGGTTATTGATATTTCTCCTGGCAATCTTGATTCCAGCTTGTGTTTCTTCCAGTCCAGCGTTTCTCATGATGTACTCTGCATATAAGTTAAATAAGCAGGGTGACAATATACAGCCTTGACGTACTCCTTTTCCTATTTGGAACCAGTCTGTTGTTCCATGTGCAGTTCTAACTGTTGCTTCCTGACCTGCATACAGGTTTCTCAGGAGGCAGGTCAGGTGGTCTGGTATTCCCATCTCTTTCAGAATTTTCCACAGTTTATTGTGATCCACACAGTCAAAGGCTTTGGCATAGTCAGTAAAGCAGAAATAGATGTTTTTCTGAAACTGTCTTGCTTTTTCCATGATCCAGCGGATCTTGGCAATTTGATCTCTGGTTCCTCTGCCTTTTCTAAAACCAGCTTAAATATCTGGAAGTTCATGGTTCACGTATTATGGATGCCTGGCTTGGAGAATTTTGAGTATTACTCGCGTGTGAGATGAGTGCAATTGTGCAGTAGTTTGAGCATTCTTTGGCATTGCCTTTCTTTGGGATTGAAATGAAAACTGACCTTTTCCAGTCCTGTGGCCACTGCTGAGTTTTCCAGATTTCCTGGCATACTGAGTGCAGCACTTTCACAGCATCATCTTTCAGGATTACCCTAGGGGCTTCCCTAGTGGCTCAGATGTACAGAATCCACCTAGAATGCAGGAGACCTGGGCTTGATCCCTGGGTTGGGAAGACGCCCTTGAGGAAGGACCGTCTACCTTCTCCAGTACTCGGCTGGAGAATCCCATTGACAGAGGGGCCTGGTGGGCTACAGTCCACGGGGTCGCAAAGAGTCAGACACGACTGAGCAGCTAACACTTAAGTACCCTACCTAGGTTGATCATCACTTCAGATTCAGATGTCTGATACTTAACTTTTTATATAAATGTCTAACATCTCAGCTTCCTAATAAATTGGCCACTCTGTCCTTCCATTTGTTCAGGGCAAAACCTTGGAGTCATTTTTGATTTCCCAAGAAAAAGATATTTCACATCTCACATGCAGTTCCATTTCTGTCAGCTTTACCTCAGAAATACATTTAGAATGTGACAGCTCTCCACTTCCAGAGCTATACTCCTAGTCAACCACAAGAGTTAACAGCAATTGCCTGCTGGTCTTCCAACTTCTACCTGTCCTTCTACAGCCTGCCTTCAATAGGCAATCAAAATTATATTTTAAAAACAAATCACTAAAATGCAGTGTGGTATCCTGGACTGTATCATGGAAGAGGAGAAATACATTTGGAAACACTGGTAAAATCTGAATAAAGTCTGCAGTTTAGCTAATAATAATGTAGTGAGTGTTAATGTCTTAGTTTTTGACAAATTTAACATGGTTATATAAGAAGTTACTTAACCAGTTTCCTTTAATGTTGAATGAGAATTCTCTCTACTATTTTTGTAAATCTAAAGTTGTTCCAAAATAAAAAAATTATTTTTAAAAATGAATATAATCACAGAAAGCAAATGTAAAATGAGAGAAAATCAAAGCCAAAAAATGGTTGTTTGAGAAGATTAATCAGATTTATAAACCCTTAAGAATATTAAATCATGCCACTATTTTGTTTAATATCCTGTTTACCATCTCAGTGAAATATAAATCTTAATTATGATTTCAAGGTGGCTCAGATGGTAAAGGCCCAGGTTCGATCCCTGGGTTGGGAAGATCTCCTGGAGAAGGAAGTGGCAACCCACTCCAGTATTCCTGCCTGGAGAATCCCAGGGACGGAGGAGCCTGGTGGGCTACAGTCCATGGGGTCACAAAGAGTTGGACACGACTGAGCGACTTCACTTCCTTCACTTCACACATTCTGAGCTCTCAGATGGCTTCCTACCCCTTTCTCTAAATGTGTGTGTGTGTGTGTGTGTGTGTTTCTTCTTTTCCTTTTTTAAACTGGAGTGGGGTTGCCATTTCCTCCTCCAGGGGATCTTCCCAACCCAGGGATCAAACCTGTGTAACCTGGAATACCCTAAATAGTGTTTTTTTTTTAATTATATTTTATTTATTTGGTGGCACCAGATCTTAGTTGCAGCATATTGCATGTTTTTTAGTTGAGGCAAGCAGGATCTAGTTCCCTCGCAGGAAATGAACCTACACCGCATGCATCCCTGCTTTGAAGCATGATGTCTTAGCCGCTGGACCACCGGGAAAGTCCCTTCTACCCCTTTTCTTCCTTTGTTCTAGTTGACCTGCAGGTATGCTTCCCAACTGGGACCTTTGTACTTGTTCATTCTTCTTTTAATGCTATTTCTCCAGATACTTGGGTAACTTATTCTTTCAGTTCCTTAGGGTCTGTGCTCTGATGTCTAATCAGAGAGCTCTTCACTGATCATCTAATTGGAAATAGCAGCTCTCTATCATATCTATTCCCATATTTTGTATTGCTTTATTGAGATACAGTTTATGCATCATAAAATTTGTCCATTTAATGTGTACAAGTCAATGACTATTTTAGCAGGTGAATCAGTTCAGTTCAGTCGCTCAGTTGTGTCCGACTCTTTGCGACCCCATGAATTGCAGCATGCCAGGCCTCCCTGCATCACCAACTGCTGGAGTTCACTCAGACTCACGTCCATCGAGTTGGTGATGCCATCCAACCATCTCATCCTCTGTCGTCCCCTTCTCCTCCTGCCCCCAGTCCCTCCAAACATCAGGGTCTTTTCCAGTGAGTCAGCTCTTCACAAGAGGTGGCCAAATATTGGAGTTTCAGCTTTAGCATCAGTCCTTCCAATGAGCACCCAGGACTGATCTCCTTTAGGATGGACTGGTTGGACCTCCTTGCAGTCCAAGGGACTCTCAAGATAGAGTTGTATAATTGTCATTACAGTGGAGTTTTAGAACATAAATTTTCACGTGCTACTTTCCACTCATTCTCCCATTCCATCCTCAGCCCGAGACGACTACTAATCTGGTTCCTATCTCAGTAGATTTGCCTTTAATGGAGATTTCCTGCAAATGGAATCATACCCTGCGTAATCTTTTATATCTGATTTCTTTTACATATCATAGTGTTTTTTTTTAATTGGAAGATAATTGCTTTATAATGTTGTGTTAGTTTTTGCTGTACAACAGTGTGAATCAGCTGAAAGTATACATATATCCTCTTCCTCATGAGCCTCCTTCCCCTTTCCATCCTACCCATCTAGGTCATCACGGAGCACTGAGCCAAACTCCCTGTGTTATACAGCAGCTTCCCACTAGCTAACTGTTTTATACCTACCATACTGACTTAAGCTTTGTTTGTGTAATGTGTATCCATTGTTTTGTTTTGTTTTGTTTTATTGCTGAATCCTTCTGTTGTTTGGCTATACCATGTTTTATTTATCTAGTCACCCAGTAACAGACATTTTTAACTGTATGTACTTTTTGCTTTTTTTTTTTTTTAACTGTTTATTTAATTTTTGGTTGCTTTGCTTGGGCTTTCTCTAGTTGTGGTGAGTGGGGGCTCCTCTCTAGTTCTGATGCTTGGGCTTCTCATTGCAGTGGCTTCTCTTGTTTTGGGGTACAGGATCTAAGCACATGGGCTTCAGTAGCTGTGGCACACTGGCTTAGTTGCTCTGTGGCATATGGAATCTTCCTGGACCAGGTAGATGAACTCGTGTACCCTGCATTGGCAGGCAGATTCTTATCCACTGTACTACCAGGGAAGCTCCTATTTCCAGTTTTTGATTATTAGGAATAATGCTGCTATAAATAATCATGTGTAAGTCTGTGTAGATGTATGTTTTAATTTCTCTTTAGGCAGGTTTATGGGAGAGATCAAGAAGTTGCAAAAGTTTTGATTCCTCCTGGTCTTAAGTTTTCTAGGGATAAGATGTTAATTTATTTCACTAAAATGAAGCTAGATGTTTCGAGGTAAGGAATAATGCTTTAGCTTCATACTCTAAGGGAAATAGGAAATAAAGCTGACCAAGGGCTTGTAAAAGGAATGTTAAGTGGCATGCAGATGCCTGCTGAAACCTGAGATGACTGGATCTTTAGGGTTGTGAGCTATTCTGTAGATGTACATGCTGCCTGGTAGAAGAAGTAGAGAAGTCTCTGAGCTTGGAGAATAGATTTGGTCAGAATGAGAGTGTGTGGGCTGGAAGCAAAGGAGACTGTGATCAGAATATGATACTGTTGTTAAGATTCTGATAGGGCACACAGTTTGGGGGTTGAATATGTTGTGAATTTGCCACATGAACAGTTAACTGAGGCTTCTTTTAGGGTATAGGATAGAAAGTCATATAAATGTCCAGAGTAAAAATAAGGCAGATAGTAGAGGGAATAACCACATGCCAGTAGCAAGGCAGATCAGTCAGTCACGGGCCAAGTCAGGCAACAGAAACTATAGTAGATTTTTGAACAGGGAAACTTAAAGAATTGTTAATTAGTAAAAGGTAGTTAATTCCTATAATGGATAAAAGAGGGCTAAAGCAGGAGTTGCATATTAATGACAAATCTAGCCATTAACCCAGTTTTATAAATAAAGTTTTATTGGAACACAGCCATGCTCATTAATTTATATATTAGAAAGTGGAAGTGAAGTTGCTCATTTGTGTCCGACTCTTTGCAACCCCATGGACTGTAGCCTACCAAGCTCCTCAGTCCATGGGATTTTCCAGGCAAGAATACTGGAGTGAGTTGCCATTTCCTTCTCCAGGAGATCTTCCCGACCCAGGGATTGAACCCAGGTCTCCCATATTGTAGGCAGATGTTTTACTGTCCGACCCACCAGGGCCTCCATTTATATATTACCTATGTCTGTTTTCATGCAGAGTTGAATTGNTACTGGAGTGAGTTGCCATTTCCTTCTCCAGGAGATCTTCCCGACCCAGGGATTGAACCCAGGTCTCCCATATTGTAGGCAGATGTTTTACTGTCCGACCCACCAGGGCCTCCATTTATATATTACCTATGTCTGTTTTCATGCAGAGTTGAATTGTGACAGACTATTTGGCCTACAAAACCTAAAACATTTGCTCTCCGGTCTTAAAACAGTGCCAGCCTTGCTCTAAGAGGTCCGTAAGTAACAGGTGCCAGGTGCAAAGAAGCAGTCATCAAGTACAGGTTGAGGAACAGTGGATAGTGAAGGAACTTTGAGGATTTATGATAGAGCCTCTTCCCCAACCCCAGGCTGAAGTTCAGCCTCTTTGAAGTGGGTATGGCTGTGTTGCCCATGGAAAAGAAACTTGTTAGTGCACTCAGATGGGAAGAGCGTGGCCTGAGGTTGCAGCTGAAGCTGATCTTTGAGGACCACTGGGCTTCCATACTGAATTTTAAAATGGAGGACTGGAACCCTGATGAAAATATCTTCCTGCTGCTCTTGCCTTTGAGTGTCCTTTCACTGTTCTCTAGTCACAAAACCTAACATTGTGCTAGCTGGCAAGGAGGATTGTTTATATAAGGTCTAGTTCTAGAATTGCAAAGTAGAGCAAAGGGTAGATTTGGAATTCGCACACAATAAATTGATAACTGCCACATAAAAATGATGGAGAATAGCATAGGAGAATGACATGAGCTTCAGAGGTTTTTGCATGAAAGTGGAAGAATAAAAGAAAGTAGAAACACGAGCAAGCAAAAGCGGAAGCCTTCAGGATCTGAGGACTGCAAGGTAATTAGGTATTTGAGAAAATGGGGTGGTTTCATTTAAGCATGCACACAGAGAACATTTGGTGTAGCCAAACCCCAAAGCTGGAAACTTTTAAAATTTTAAGGGATTGTACAGTACTGAGTTTCAGTCCTTTCTAGCAGTACTTGGCATAAGTTTGGCATAAATATTTTATGAATTAATTCATTATATAAAAATGTTTCTTAATGAGATGTACTCTAAAACAATGATGGAGTAGTGGAGAAGGATTTTTAAATCATCCTCATCATGTAAATTGTTTTATAATGTATTTGTACATGTATAATAGTACTTTTGATTCACGGTAAAATGGACTGTGGTTGAATAGTAAGGAAGGATTGTGCTCACAAGTGTTTTCATCAGATAAAACTTAGAAAGTGAATGTTGTATAGATTTAAATGTTGCTGAAAAGTTGACTCACTTTTAGTAGCTGTGATCTTTTAGTAACTTTTAGTAACTGATCTCATTAGAGATTGGTCACAAATTAACTGGTCTCTGTGTGTGGGGTGTTTTTTTTTTTTTGATACCAAAATTTTGCAGGAGAGCGAGAACTGTTTTTAGTGTGGAAATTATTCCCAAATGAAAATTAAAAAGGTGACTCAAGTATTTTAATGATTTCAGAATTTGTTAGTAATTTATTGCTTTTGCTTCTGATTCTAATAAGAAATTAAAAGGAATTTGCATGTGAACAATTGTATCAGGCAAAGTGAAAATTAACCAGGCCTGCTTTTTCCTACTTCAAAGTAAAGTATGTAATTGGCACTTCCCTGACAGTTCAGTGGTTAAGACTCAGTGCTTCCACTGCAGGGGTGGGGGCAGGGGGGTGAAAACAAAAGTTAATTATGTAATTGAAAAGCTGTCTTATTTCTTTTCTTTTTCATCATAAAAGCATAAAGGATACCTGTTCTTAGGCACATCTAAAATGTTTGCTTTTTCCCTTACCCCTAAAATTGATCCTTAAAATTCCACATACTTATGTTTATTTTACTTTTTTTTTTTCAAAGAATCAGCACAGAGCAGTAGATCAAGTAATTAAAGCTGTAAGAAAAATCTGTGGTGCTTTAGATGGTGTGGAGACCCTTGCCATTACAGAATCGGTAAAGAAGCTGAAGAGAGCAGTGAATCTTCCGAGGAGCAGAAGTGCTGAGGTGAGTATTTTTAGTAGTTAGCATTTTATCACAGGCAGATACGCGCATAAGTGAGCATCTGCTGTTTAAACTGGAAGGTTTTTGCTTCTGCTAGACAGAATGTTACCATTTTAACTCTAGCTTTTACTTTTGAGCTGATTTGGTCACTTAGTTGGTAAGGTGAGGGAGTTTCCGAGAGCAGACGGACAGCCTTGAAGACCTTTGTGAGAGTTGACATTGAATAAATGAATCTCCAGCTGAACTTTTTGTGTGTAGAGGAGAAACTGGCAAAAATGAGTTGGTCGAAGATTTTAAGGTAATACTGCCCTTGAAGGAGCTGGATATTAATAGCTAACATTTCTCCCTCTGGATGAAAATGTCCATGGTTGTCAATGGGGAAGTTCTGCTTTGGAGTAAACCTCCTTCCTGTTGGAAAGACCCAGAAGTCTCAGTAATAGTGACTTAAATAGCCTCAGAAACAACCAGATTAGGAGCCCTCCCTTGATATCACTGTTGCATTTAGTAAAAGTCCTCCGTGTGGTATTTTCCATGGGGATTTAATTAACTGTTCAGAGGGATGTTCATAGCTCTGATTGGAAGGATGAAAGAAGGATCACAAGCCATGATAAATTTCAAGAAAGGAAAAGTTACGTTGATAGTATGCTCTTCAACAAATGTCTGGGAAATAGCTCAATCCATTTATTGTCTCAAAGACCCTATCCATATGGTATACAGAAATTTGAGTCTCTTGTGTTTTGTTAGTTTGCTCTTATTATGTACTTGTTTTTTAGAAATTAAAGAACATCTGAAATCATTTGGAGGTGATAAAATGCCATGGTCCTAATGCTGTCTGAGGCTTCTATTCATTATGTTCATTTGCTGGGTAAATGAGCAGAGAGTAGGAGACAAACTCAGTTCAAATAATTATAAGCGCTCTTTTGAGACACTAAATGGTAATAAGTAGATTTCTAGTTTCTTTAAGGATATACTTATGTTAATCATAGAGCAAGTAATGAAAATAAAATACTGTATTAATATATTTACCACATTTGAGTTTCAAATATTAATTACCAAAAAATGGTTTGATGAGGGAGATTTTGCTGAGTTTATTTTGCAGTACTTTTCATTTATTGCATGATTTTCTTGATATTGAAAGTATCTTTTTATTTGGTTTGGGACATTCACTTTCTTTTTGCATTCTTTTTTATTGTTTTATTAATTCTTCAGACACTTGGGAAGTTTCTCCAGTGAAAGATTTCTTTGATATAGAGTTTAATAAGTGTATTGAAATTAAAAGTAAACATTTCATATTCCATCATGGGTGATTTTCTGACTAATTTGTATGTGTATAAGCAGGCGACTTCACTGTCTGGAGGAGGAGACATTAACAGGAGTTCAAGTAGGGGTATGTATTTAAGTTCCTTAAATTTTAGGAGTAATTGTTGCTTTTACAGAGAATTATATTAACAATTTCTTTAAATCTAGGCTCACTGAATCCTGAAAGTCCTTTTCAAGTAAGCATGGACCAGTTAACTGCAGCAATTTATGATCTTCTCAGACTCCATGCAAATTCTGGTAGAGGTTCTGTAGATTGTGCCCAAAGTAACAGGAACATTAAGGAAGCATGGACTACATCAGAACAGCTCCAGTTTACAATTTTTGCTGCACATGGTATTTCAAGTAACTGGGTATCAAAGTAAGTAGCTATTTAGAAGAAGATATATACAACTTTACCTGGAGGCTAATATAGGCTTGTAAAACATCAGCATCCACTGTTACCTTGGTCTTTAAATGGATACTTGTTCCACCAAATACCTTTGTGTTTTTCCTAAGAATTAGTTACAGAGATGTTTGATGCTGTTAGTAAATATTACTATCACTCCCACTACATGCAGAAAAAGCAGGAAAATATGTTTAAACTAACAAGGGCAAATGTTAATAAATTAGTTAATTTATCACTGCTGTTTCTGGCTTGCCTTTAGAACCAGGATAGTGGGACTAGACTTTTTTAGCACATTTATTTTTCCTCTTTAGTAGTTTTTACAGTTTACTCTTGTTAGACTTTGAAGTCTACAAGGGCATATTTCTTTTGCTGAATTTTTAATATGCGTTTTTCTTTTGGATTTTTTTTGTCAAAAACAAAAAGTTTTCCACCTTCAGCTTATCTGGAAATGACTAGTATAAACTGAAAAGTCCAAATTGAGTATATTTGATGAAATAATTTTTATAATAGTTTAATGCTATAAAATAAAGCCAAGTTGTTGCTGTTGTTCAGTTGCTAAGTCATCTCTGACTCTTTTCGCCCACATGGACTGCAGCGTGTTAGGCTTCCTATCCTTCAGTATCTCCTGGAGTTTTCTCATATTCATGTCCATTGAGTCAGTGCCACTTATTTAACCATCTCATCCCCTGCTGCCCTCTTCTCCTTTTGCCTTCAATCTTTGCCAGCATCAGAGTTTTTTCCAGTGAGTCAGTTCTTTGCACCCGGTAGCCAAAGTATTGGAGCTTCAGCTTCAACATCAGTCTTTCCAATGAATATTCAGGGTTAATTTCCTTTAGGATTCACTGGTTTGATCTCCTTGCTGTCCAGGGGACCCTCAAGAGTCTTCTCTGGCACCACAGTTCAAAGGCATCAATTCTTCAGCACTCAGCCTTTATGGTCCAATTCTCACATCCATACATGACTACTACTGCTACTACTACCAGCCTAGTTATGAGACAGCAAATGTAAATTCTGCTTTAGAACATAAACTGAACATTAGATACTATATAATATAATGACTTGAAAGTGGTATATTAATTCATTCAATAAATATTTGCTGAACACCATCTGTGGGCAGTGTTCTTAGTACTAGAGACTTGGCAGTTAAAAAGGCAGCAAAAAATTTTTGCCCTCTTGGAACTTGCATTTTGATGGGTACAATTGCTGTCTTAAGGTATTTCATTCTTTTAAATAGTTACAGGGATAATATTATCCACATTCTTCATACAAAAAAATGTATATACACAAATTTAGGGACATGAATGAGAACAAATACTCAGAAGAAGACAATGTAGTGATAATTAAAATGAATGCTTTTTTCCCCCTGTGCTGTACAGCTTTTGGGATCTCAGTTCCCAGACCAGGGATTGAACCCAGGTAGTGGTAATGAAAGCCTGTATTTGAAACTACTAGGCCACCAGGGAACTCCTAATACAATGCTGGTTTTAAAAGAGGTTGAAAAAAGCAATCAAATAGCTACGTGAACTAGTGAGATTAGATTTGAAATATATTTTGAATGATAAACAGATTGTGTGAACAAAATGGATGAACAAAATGTTTAATGGGTAAGCCTAGCAGTAAGTTAGAATACTAGTAGAATATATTTCTATTGAACCCGAAACTCCCTACAAGATTGCCTGACTGTATATTACCCAGTTCAGTAATTGTGGCAGTTAGGGACTAAATCATTGCTTTCCATGAAAGATTACAGTAGCATCTTTTCCCATGAATGGTGCTGCTGCTGCTAAGTTGTGTCAGTTGTGTCCAACTCTGTGCGACCCCACAGACGGCAGCCCACCAGGCTCCTCTGTCCCTGGGATTCTCCAGGCAAGAATACTGGAGTGGGTTGCCGTTTCCTTCTCCCCATGGATGGAACCCTCCTAATCAGGAAGATCAGCTTAGTGCAGCTCAGGCCCATGCACCATTAGTATGGTAAACTGACTCTACTTCAGTGGCTTACCAAAGGAAAATGGCACCTGGGGAACATAAATGCTTTTACTGTTACTTCCTAGAATGAATATACCTAGAAATGAGGAATTATTCAGTGTCATTTAACTAAAATTTAATGCTGGTAACTAACTGTTACCAAATGGAGATAAATTCTCCAGTTGGTATCAATATAGCTCCTTTAGACTGACACCTGGGAATATATGTTTCCTTCTGTATTCCCTCTGCTCTGCCTCTGTTTTTATAGGACTTGCAATAGTTAAATTTTAGATATTTTTCCAAAAATTCACTGATATAGTAAACAAATTATTTCAGATAATAGTCACTTAGGGAAGAATGACTAATGATATATATATATATATATTTGGTTAGTTAACTCATTTGTGTTGTCAAATAAAAATAATTAAACCCTTTTATTTTCTCAGTTATGAAAAATACTACTTGGTATGTTCCCTGACTTACAATGGAAAGGATCTTTTTAAACCTATTCAGTCAAAGAAGGTTGGCACTTATAAGAATTTCTTCTATCTTATTAAATGGGATGAATTGTAAGTGAAATTTTGGCTTTTTATTCTTTCAGTATGTCCTTTTCTTTACCTTTTTCCATGTATGCTTCCAGCTTTCATTTTTAATTACAATTTCCATTAAAATTAATTCTTACTGATACCTTAAAGAACCTTCTAGATACAATTTTATAGAATGGACTGAAGCTCTCATTTAAAATCTGAAATACTCGTGAATATTCATATTGTTAAATTACAGAACCATGCCATCAATTCTTCCTAGCCTTTGTTGAGTTAAAGTCATGTGAAATTCTGGTGTTTTATAATATTGCTTTAGTTTAGTATTTATTCTGTAACATTGTATTTAGGAAGCTTAGTTCTTGGTTAACAAGTTTTAAAAATTATCTTCAATCCATGTACAAGATGATATTTTGAACTTAATATTTTTAAAATATTATCTTTAAGGGAATGCTTTCATTATTTAGGCAAATAGACAATTGCAAAACTTTATTCTGCATTTATTAAATAGTTTCCTATTTTTCTTTTTTTTAATTACAAAAGTAGCACATGTTTGTGAAAATAGTCAAATAATATAAAAATGCATATAGGGTGAAAAATGTCATTTTACTTCCAGCACTTAACCATCTCATGACTCCTCAGAGTGACCACTCTTGACCTCATGTGTCCTTTCAGATCTTATTTTAAAAAAAGCACCAGTAAACATATATGTCTGTCTGTGCATGTATGTGCACACAAACATCTAGAGTCAGAAACACTCATGAACATTCATCTAGCTTTTCCTAAAAGAAATAAAAGTGATGGTTATCTTGCCTAAAAATTGACATTGCAAGTCTTAAATAAAAGGATTAACAAATTTTTGAAGAGAGAAATGTTAATATGTTTGAAATTTTAATGAAGTTTATTTAAGATTTTTTAGTATTTATATGTTTGAAATTTTAATGAAGTTTATTTAAGATTTTTTAGTATTTATATGTTTGAAATTTTAATGAAGTTTATTTAAGATTTTTTAGTATTTGTTAGCCAAGGTTGCTACTTACTTACATAAAGTTTACTCAGAATTAAAGATTATTTGAAGAATCAAATACCTAAAATTGTCATTTTGTTAAAGGGTTAAACTTCATAGTCAATCTAATTTGTTTTTTCTATTAATACATTTCCCCCCCATAGAATCATTTTTCCCATCCAGATATCACAATTGCCGTTAGAATCACTTCTTCACCTTACTCTTTTTGGAATTTTAAATCAGAGCAGTGGAAGTTCCCCTGATTCTAATAAGCAGAGAAAAGGGCCGGAAGCTTTGGGCAAAGTTTCTTTACCTCTTTTTGACTTTAAACGGTAAGTGTTACTGAGTTATAATGGTGAGTTACTGTGAACACCCCTGCAGTATCAGTATTGGCTAGAGAATGGAATGGGGAAAACTGACATTCATGATGAGATAATGAGTTGTCACCATTTCCCAGTGTGATTAAAAGAGGTCATTTCAGAGATACAGAGAAAACCAAAGTTGTTCTGCTGTCATTTGAACATATCTATACAGGTTTTCAAAGGATTGTTCGCTGCTCATTGTTCCAGAAGAAAAGCAGCAGCCAATTCATTCTTTTTTTTCAATTCATTCTTTAATTGTCATTTATGAAAAGCATTATATTATTGACATAATATTCATGGTCTTAGACATTCCTTTGATTCAAACAACAAAACTCATTTTCCATCTTCTCATCCTTTCCCCATCCTCCTCTTTTTTGAGTGTATAGCTGCATGTTATTCCCTTCTTTTTACCTGACTGATCTCCCGTTACTGTTGCGGGCCCCTGGCCTTTAATCTTCAGAAGTCCCACATGTATGCAAAACTTGCTGATCCATAGGGTAAAAGAAATTCCTTTTGAGCTTTGTGTCTACTAATAGCCTTTGGAATAGTATAATCTACCTGGCTTTTCAGCTGACTGTTTTGATTATGTTTTAAGTAATAGTATGTTCCTTGAGACAATGAAGTGTCTTCTAAAATGAAAAGAAAAATCATTGACTAAGTTTAGGATGCTTGATATAGAACATGATAACATTTTGGAGAGTGATAATGGACATTATCACATTGGAATATCTAAGTTATGGAATCAAGCTACTGTGTTTAATAATAATATTACTGTAATAACAAACACATAGCATGCACTCTATGCAAGCTATTAGTCTGAATGCTGTATACATAGCGTTATATACCTCAGAACAACCCTATGAAGGTAGGTATTATTATCCCTTTTTACAGGGGGGAAATCAAAGTGGTTTGCCCTTGGGCGCTTAGTTAATAAATGGTAGAACTGAGTTTGAATCTAGGGAATCTGGCCTCAGGGTCTGCATTCTCAACATTAACCTATATTGCTATTCTCAGATTTATTTGATACCATGATACTTGTTTTGATTTAAAATCCATCTTTGAAATCATTTTGGGAAATGATTTAATAATTGATCTATTTAACTTACAAGAGCTGCTGGAAGATCCACTGGAGAAGGGATAGGCTACCCACTCCAGTTTTCTTGGGCTTCCCTTGTGGCTCAGTTGGTAAAGAATCCACCTGTAGTGCAGGAGGGAGACCTGGGTTCTATCTCGGGGTTGGGAAGATCCTCTGGAAAAAGGAAAGGCTACCCACTCCAGTATTCTGGCCTGGAGAGTTTCATGGACTCTATACTCCATGGTGTCACAAAGAGTTGGACACAACTGAGTGCTTTCACTTTACCCTACAATAAAATGATTTAAAAATATTCTTTTCCCATGTACTTAAATATAGCATTTTTTCATATATATTTTTTTCTTTTGTCTCTCCCCCTATATTTGAGAAGGCCATATAAGATTTTTTAATTATATACCTCTTGTTGGGCTCCAATTTTATTTGACACCTGACATAATTCTGAACTGACAAACACTAGAAAAGAAGCAGTTAAAGAGATTGCTGTTAATGATACATATTTAGAACTCCTTGCTAAATACAGTCCATAACTGCTCTAAAACAGAATATTGGCCACATAAAAGAGGGGGATTGTGTTCTCAATTGTCTTTGGTAAATAAGTGTCAGGTAATAGTTAATATGAGAAAATTAAATGTAATTGTGTCTATCAATTTTTATAAATGAGTCAGTTTTGAAAACCATACACTCGAAAGCAACAAGAGTCTGCTTCATTCAAGGAGTATTATCACTTTTTGCCATTTTATTTGCTTATTAATAAGTGTTTTATTGAATTAATGACCTTCTTTCAACATTCAAAAGAGTAAAGGGAAGGGCAGTTGACTTTGTTAGACAATTAAATAGTTTGCATGTATCCAGTGCTTAGCGGTTTAAAAGAATGAACTGATGTCATTAAGCTTGAGAGTTTGCCAAGCTGTGTAGTCAGTCTGGATAATGTTATGATTTAACATTCAAAAAATGCTCAGAAATTAAGAAGGAAGATAACTTTATATATAAATACATAGAAACTGTATTAATGATTTAGTTGTGCTTATGTGCTGTAGTATAATGATCAGAAATCTTGGTCTTCAAATTTTTTAAAAATTAATTATGTTTAAGCTACAACCTGCATATAGCCCAATGAAGTTATTATAAGAGCCAAGTGATTTACAGGCATTTCAGTCAACCTCAGCAACAAATGAGTTCTCATTTTTAAATAAGTGGAATCAAGCGTTTAACCTGCTGTTCCTTTATAGTTGAATCTCAGGATTACCAAATAATTGATGTGAGAAGGTTCTTTGTAGAAAAATTTCAGCTAATAGATGCAGAAAGAATGACAGAATATCAGAATTTTGCAATGACAGAAAATCAGAATTTTTTTTTTGTTGTTATTCAGTTGCTCAGTTGTGTTCGACTCTCTGCAACGCTATGGACTGTAGCATGCCAGGCTTTCCTGTCCTTCACTATCTCCTGGAGCTTTTCCAAACTCATTTTCATTGAGTCAGTGATGCCATCTAACCATCTCATACTCTTTCATCTCCTTCTCCTCCTGCCTTCAATCTTTGCCAGCATCAGGGTCTTTTCCAATTGAATTGGCTCTTTGCATCAGGTGGTCCAGAAGTATTGGAGCTTCAGCTTCAGAATTGGTCCTTCCAGTGAATATTCAGGGTTGATTTCCTTGGTGTCAAAGGGACTCCCAACCAAGAGTCTTCTCCAACACTACAGTTCGAAGGCATCAGTTCTTTGGAGCTCAGTCTTTATGGTCCAACTCTCACATCCATACATGACTACTGGAAAAAATAGCTTTGACTATATGGACTTCTGTGGGCAAAGTAATATCTCTGCTTTTTAGTACACTGTTTAGGTTTGTTATAGGTTTTCTTCCAAGGAGTAAGTGTCTTAATTACATGGCTGCAGTCACCATCTGTAGTGATTCTGGAAACCAAGAGGATAAAGTCTGTCACTGTTTGCATTGTTTGCCCATCTTCTTGCAAAAAAGTGATAGGAGTGGATGCCATGATCTTACTTTTTGAATGCTGAGTTTTAAGCCAGCCTTTTCACTCTCCTTTTTCACCTTCAGCAAGAGGCTCTTCAGTTCCTCTTCATTTTTGCCATAAGGGTGGTGTCATCTGCATATCTGAGGTTGCAATCCGTAGTGAAATAATAGATTTAGGCCAGGAAATCTCAGTCTTAGCACAGTTGACATTTTGAGCCAGATGATTCTTTGCTGTGGGAGAATGTCCTGTGCATTGTAGGACTTCTGGCAGCACCTTTGACTTCTGCCCACTAAATGCCAGTGGTACTCCCTAATTGCCAACCAAAAAGTCTCAAGACATTGCCAAATATCTACTGGAGTCAAAAGCATTCTTGGTTGACACTGATTTAAGTCAGTTCAGTTCAGTTGCTCAGTCGTGTCCAACTCTCCACGACGCCATGAACCGCAGCACACCAGGCCTTTCTGTCCATAACCAACTTCGGGAGTTCACCCAAACTCATGTCCATCGAGTCGGTGATGTCATCCAGCCATCTCATCCTCTGTTGCCCCCTTCTGCTCCTGCCCCCAATCCTTCCCAGCATCAGGGTCTTTTCCAATGAGTCAACTCTTTGCATGAGGTGGCCAAAGTATTGGAGTTTCAGCTTCAGCATCAGTCCTTCCAATGAACACCCAGGACTGATCTCCTTTAGGTTGGATCTCCTTGCAGTCCAAGGGATTCTCAAGAGTTTTCTCCAGCACCACAGTTCAAAAGCATCAATTCTTCGGCACTCAGCTTTCTTCACAGTCCAACTCTGACATCCACATATGACCACTGGAAAAACCATAGCCTTGACTAGACGGATCTGTCTTGGCAAAGTAATGTCTCTGCTTTTCAATATGCTATCTAGATTGGTCATAACTTTGCTTCCAAGGAGTAAGCGTCTTTTAATTTCATGGCTGCAATCACCATCTGCAGTGCTTTTGGAGCCCCCCAAAATAGTCTGACACTGTTTGCCCATCTATTTGCTATGAAGTGATGGGACCAGATGCCATGATCTTAGTTTTCTGAATGTTGAGCTTTAAGCCAACATCTTCACTCTCCTCTTTCACTTTCATCAAGAGGCTTTTGAGTTCCTCTTTACTTTCTGCCATAAGAGTAGTGTCATCTGCATATCTCAGGTTATTGATATTTCTGCCAGCAATCTTGATTCCAGCTTGTGCTTCTTCCTGCCCAGCGTTTCTCATGATGTACTCTGCATAAAAGTTAAATAAGCAGGGTGACAATATACAGACTTGAGATACTCCCTTTCCTATTTGGAACCAGTCTGTTGTTCCATGTCCAGTTCTAACTGTTGTTTCCTGACCTGCATACAGGTTTCTCAAGAGGCAGGTCAGGTGGTCTGGTATTCCCATCTCTTTCAGAATTTTCCACAGTTTATTGTGATCCACACAGTCAAAGGCTTTGGCAAAGTCAATAAAGCAGAAATAGATGTCTTTTTGAAACTCTCTTGCTTTTTCCATGATCCAGCGGATATTGGCAATTTGATCTCTGGTTCCTCTGCCTTTTCTAAAACCAGCTTGAACATCTG
>SJYX01024562.1:292285-325048 GCA_006410675.1 Oreotragus oreotragus
TTCATGATCTGAGTCAGCTCCCAGTCTTGTTTTTGCTGACTGTATAGAGTTTCTCCATCTTTGGCTGCAGAGAATATAGTCAGGCTGATTTCGGTGTTGACCATCTGGTGATGTCCATGTGTAGAGTCTTCTCTTGTGTTGTTGGAAGAGGATGTTTGCTATGACCAGTGTCTTCTCTTGGCAAAACTCTCTTAGCCTTTGCCCTGCTTCATTCTGTACTCCAAGGCCAAATTTACCTGTTACTCCAGGTGTTTCTTGACTTCCTACTTTTGCATTCCAGTCCCCTATAATGAAAAGGACATCTTTTGGGGATGTTAGTTCTAAAAGGTCTTGTAGGTCTTCATAGAACCGTTCAACTTCAGCTTCTTCAGTGTTACTGGTTGGGGCATAGGCTTGGATTACCATGATATTGAATGGTTTGCCTTGGAAACTAACAGAGATCATTCTGTTGTTTTTGAGATTGCATCCAAGTACTGCATTTTGGTCTCTTGTTGACCATGATGGCTACTGCATTTCTTCTAAGGGATTACTGCCTGCAGTAGTAGGTATAATGGTCATCTGAGTTAAATTTACTCATTTTAGTTTATTTTAGTTAGCTGATTCCTAGAATGTCGACGTTCACTCTTGACATCTCCTGTTTGACCACTTCCAATTTGCTTTGATTCATGGACCTAACATTCCAGGTTCCTATGCAGTATTGCTCTTTACAGCATTAAACCTTGCTTCTATCATCAGTCACATCCACAACTGGGTATTGTTTTTGCTTTGGCTCCATACCTTCATTCTTTCTGGAGTTATTTCTCCACTGATCTCCAGTAGTATATTGAGCACCTATGGACCTGGGGAGTTCCTCTTTCCTTATCCTGTCATTTTGCCGTTTCATGCTGTTCATGGGGTTCTCAAGGCAAGAATACTGAAGTGGTTTGCCATTCCCTTCCGCAGTGGACCACATTCTGTCAGACCTCTCCACCATGACCCATCTGTCTTGGGTGGCCCCACACGGCATGGCTTAGTTTCATTGAGTTAGACAAGGCTGTGGTCCGTGTGATCAGATTGGCTAGTTTTCTGTGATTGTGGTTTCAGTGTGTCTGCCCTCTGATGCCCTCTCGCAACACCTACTGTCTTACTTGGGTTTCTCTTACCCTGAACGTGGGGTATCTCTTCACGGCTGCTCCAGCAAAGCGCAGCTGCTGCTCCTTACCTTGGACGAGGGGTATCTCCTCACGGCCACCCCTCCTGACCGTGAATGTGGAGTAGCTCCTCTAGGTCCTCCTGCACTGGTGCAGCTGCTGCTCCTTGGATGTGGAGTTGCTCCTCTCGGCCACTGCCCCTGGCCTCGGACATGGGGTAGCTCCTCTCGGTCGCTCCTGCGCTGTCGCAGCCTGGCCCGACCTTGGCCGTGGGGTAACTCCTCTCCACCGTGCTTCTGCACTGTCTGTCGCCTCATGATTTAAGTAATGATTCATTAATGCCTGTTTAGCAACCATTTTGATAACTTTTCTGGAACTTTATAATAAATGGTTTAGACTGATAACACTTGAACAAATTTAATTATCTTAACATCACAGAAGGAGAGATACACCAAACAATGCATGGTTTATTTGATGCATCAGGAACTAGTAGTATACAGTTCCAGCTGTGAAACATTACGTATTCTTGCCGTATTACTAACCTTGAATCAGTTCAGTTCTTTAGATATAAATATTACAGAAAACATAGGAGACAAAGGGACATGCTAAAATGATACCAGAGGAATGCGGTCAGTAAAGGATACAGAAAAGTTTTCACAACAAAATACGTGGATTATTTAACAAGTAACGGGATAAAAAGGAGCAATGTATAGGTTAAAACAAGTGTTGGTAAACTTTCTGTAAAGAGAACTAGACAGAAGTAGTTGAGACTTTGTGGGTCATGTAGTCTCTGTCGCAACAACAAAAGCAGTGATAGGCAACATGTCAATGAGTGAATGTGGCTTTGTTCTAATACAAGTTAACTTACAAAAGCAGGTGACAGTCTGGAATTTGACCTTTGACTTGCAAGATACTTAAAAAGACGTATCACCCAACAGACATGTTGGACCTGCTTGTATCCTAGTTCAAACCAGCTATTAAAAATTTTTTTTAGAGGCAATCAGAGAAATTACCTTTTTTTAATGTATCATTAATTATTTGGCTGTAGTGGGTCTTTGTTGCTGTGCACAGGCTTTCTCTTAACTGTGGTGAGCAGGAGCTACTTCTGTGGGGCGTGGGCTTCTCATAGCAGTGGCTTCTCTTGCAGAGCACACAGGCTCTGGTTGGGTGGGCTTCCGTAGTTGCTGAGCCTAGGCTTAGGTGCCCCATAGCATGTATAATCTTCCCAGACAGGGATCAAACCCCTGTCCTCCCTGCATGGGCAGGCAGATTCTTAACCATTAGACCACCAGGGAAGTCCCTAGCTGATAACTTACAAGTAGTTATTTTTAATTATTTTGTTGTGATTATGTTTAAATAACAGTATTTATCATTTAGAGACTCATAAAAGTATATACAAGTAAAATAATCAGAATTTGCCCTCAGATAATCTAGCTGAGGGTGAGGGTGGCTCTAGAATAGATAGAACATAATGTGTAAAGATCTTCTTTTTGACCACCCCACATAGTTTGCAGGGTCTTGGTTCCCCTACCAGGCCTTGAACCTTGGTCCCCTGTGGTGGAAGCACAGTCTCCTAGCCACCAGGGAATTCCTGTGCCAGAAATTTTAAAGCTGTTAACCTGCTAGAGAGAACGTAAACTGGAGTCTAGTTTTGGAAAGGATATTTATTATTTGAATAAAATGAACAAAATTTGATGAAGTTTATAGTTTCCTACTTTTATATATCATGTTATTTTTCAGAAATTTCATCTGTGGAAAGATATATCAGTATTTTTATTGGTAAATGTTTCCAATTTCAGTAGATTCTAAATTGGTAGTTTAGGGCAAGTGTCAGTGTACTCCAGCTCACTGCCTGTTTTTTGTTTTGTTAGAACACAGCACCCAGTTTTAAAATGTATTATTCATGGCTTCTTTTGGCCCTGTAATAGGAAAGTTGAGTCTGACAGAGATTATATAGCCCAGCTGCTACTACTGCTAAGTTGCTTCAGTCGTGTCCAACTCTGTGCAACCCCATAGACGGCAGCCCATCAGGATCCCCGTCCCTGGGATTCTCCGGGCCAAGAATACTGGAGTGGGTTGCCATTTCCTTCTCCACAGAAGACCCCAATTATTTGCTGTCTGGCCCGTTATAGAAAAAGGTTGCTGACCCTTGGTCACAAACAGATTAAACTTCTCATGTCGAACAATGAGTAGTTTGACACAAAGTAGATACTAGTTTCCTTAACATGTGTTTTTATTCTTATGGTTATGAAATCCAAGCCACCATCTTAAGATATGTTTCTCTGTAGATGATGTTCAAACACTGTCTTATTTGTAGAAGTTGTTTTGGGGACAGGTGACTCTGAGACTTTACCCATCTTTTCTTCTGTCCCGAGCCCCATTTCATCTTCCCTTCCTTTGCTCTAACTTCCATACTTCAGTACATTTACCTAAAGTGAGAATACACTATAGAGAGTGACTCCTTCTAATATGTTCTTTCTATATAGAGGATGCTTAATAAATTATTAACATTTCAAATACATTACCATGTATTATGAGTTTTTAATTATTAAAATGAAAACCACAGTATTCTTCTGTTTACATTCATGAAGGTTTTTAACATGTGGAACTAAGCTTCTGTATCTTTGGACTTCATCACATACAAATCTTATTCCTGGAACAGTCCCAAAAAAAGGATATGTGATGGAAAGAATAGTGTTACAGGTAATGATACTTCCTGACTCATGGAGATGTTTAAGTTTGAATTTCTCTATAAAGAATATATGTATACCATGGTCTCAGTTGTTACTAAAGAAGTCTAATTGATCTTGTTTAGATCTTAGGATCTGTATTTAAGTGTTAATAAGCCATTTCCTATTTCTGAGAAATAGTAAAAGATGCACTTATACCAGTCCCACAAATGTATGTGCTATTGAGAAGTACTAATAATGGTAATCACTCTTAATAAAAGAACAGAAGCATTAATTTAATATTTGATATTTTCACCCTTATGGCGAAGACAAATCAAAAATAAGTAAATGTAGCAAATATGTGGACTTTTCAGCTGTAATTTGATCAATTTCTATTGATTTTTAAGGTTGATTTTCCTTCTCCTACATTTGATATCATTTATACCGCTCCGCGAGTGGACAGAAGCATTATACAACAACACAACTTAGAAACATTGGAGAATGATGTGAAGGGGAGACTTCTTGATATTCTTCACAGAGACTCATCACTTGGGTATGCTCCTTTAATTCTCTTGCCTGATTATCTCTTACAATGAAAGTCCAAGTTAATGGTTTATTAAATGTCCTGATTTAGTTCATGATTTAGTAATGTTCCTGATATGGAATGTTTTCTTTTTCTGTTTTTAGTTGTATAAAAAGACTATAACTGCATAAAGTTTAGAAATTTGTGTAAGTCAAACTTTCTACATAATCAAATGCAAATAACAGATTAGGGACTATAATCTATTTCCTTAATATATGAAGAACCTTTTTATTTAAGTAGAAAAACCGACAACACAGTGGTAGACAAAGAATATGACTAAATTTTTCTTTGGAAAAGAAATGCAACGCTTTTAAACGTCTGAAAAAAATGTTCAGCGTCTTAGTAATCAAAGAGTTTTAAATTAATTCAAGCTACCATTTCACACATCAGATTGTTGAAAATTAAAATGTCTCATTATATGAGGTATTGATAGAATATAGAAAAATAGGGATTAAACTGTAGGCAGAACTCTAAAAGCTTTGGGAGAGCAATTTGGCAAAGTCTATTAAGGTCACAGTGTCCATAATCTGTGACCTAACAATTCCACTTCCAGATACAGTATTATTTTAAAGAAAACCCTTTTATATTTGCTTGTGGAGACAAGAATATTCCTTGCAGTATTTTTTGGGTTGTTGTAAAATGGATATACATGTTCATTAATGGGTTAAATTATGGTACATTTATCTAACATCACTATGTAACTATTAAGAATGAAGTTATGGCTGTTATTAATATATAAGATATTAAATGAAGAAAGCAAGTAGGAAAGTATGTATAGTGTGTTCAGTTCAGTCACTCAGTCGTGTCCAACTCTTTGCAACCCCATGGACTGCAGCACGTCAGGCCTCCCTGTCCATCACTAACTCCTGGAGTCCACCCAAACTCATGTCCATTGAGTCAGTGATGCCATCCACCATCTCATCCTCTGTCGTCCCCTTCTCTTCCTGCACTCAATCTTTCCCAGCATCAGGGTCTTTTTCAGTGAGTCACTTCTCATCAGGTGGCCAAAGTATTGGAGTTTTCAGCTTCAACATCAGTCCTTCCAGTGAATACTCAGGACTGCTCTCCTTTAGGATGGACTAGTTGGATCTCCTTGCAGTCCAAGGAATTATCAAGAGTCTTCTCCAACACCAGAGTTCAAAAGCTTCAATTCTTCGGTGCTCAACTTTCTTTGTAGTCCAACTCTCACATCCGTACATGACTATTGGAAAAACCATAGCTTTGGCTAGACAGACCTTTGTTGGCAAAGTAATGTCTCTGCTTTTAAATATGCTATCTAGGTTGGTCATAACTTTTCTTCCAAGGAGTAAGCGTCTTTTAATTTCATGTTATCATTAACATAAAGGAAAGAAAAAGAATTCAATATATACACCTTTGTATATGCTTCTATAAAAATAGACTAACTCTGGAAGAATATACTAGGTGAGGCAGTTGCTACTGGGAGAGGAACTGGAAGGAGAGAAACCTAATTGTGTGCCTTTTTGCAATATTTGATTTTTTTCTTTATATTCCACGTGAAATGAATACATTTCATTTCAGTGCATGGATTATAAACACAAAAGTAGATAGATGAGTAGTGAAATAGTGAAATATTTCATTCACATAAACATTTGTCATTAAGAGTAAAATGGAATCTCCAAAACAGGTTTTTATTTTGAATATTCCTCAAATGAGCTCTATATTCATTGTCTAAAATTTTGTAGTAATATTTGATTTTGACATGACTTTTGATTTTACTTGTATAAAATGATGAAATCTTTGCTTTTAGAGTAGGTTCTCCTTATTCAACTCTAATTTCTAGTGCCTGGCATCTGGTTAGAGCTCAATAAATTTTATTATGCCGAATTATCCTTCAGTTTCTTAACTAAGACTCTTTTCTCAAAGTAGAATGATTTCTTTCTATTCTCCAAATTAGAGTAAATTAGTGGTGTTTGATGTGGATTGCGTTTTTCTATTCCAAATTAGTATTAATGATTCTTCCAAGAAGTGGGTGTCCTAAAAGGAATGAATTTCTCCTTTGTATTTTTAATCACTGAGATTATAACTGTCATTATGGTATCACTGAGAAGTAATTTAATTGTCTTATGTATTTAGACTTTCTAAAGAAGATAAAGCCTTTTTGTGGGAGAAACGTTATTATTGCCTCAAACACCCAAATTGTCTTCCTAAAGTACTTGCAAGTGCCCCAAACTGGAAATGGGTTAATCTTGCCAAAACTTACTCATTGCTTCAGCAGTGGCCTCCATTGCATCCACTGACTGCCTTGGAGCTGCTCGATTCGAAGTAAGTTAACTGTGGTTGAATTTATTTGGTCTGTTTTATTGTTGTCAGTTTTTCTGGCAAGATATTATTTACAGGATTAGTTACCTTTGTTTTAATGTGAAAGCAGTGTAATATAAACGTGTAAATGCATATTTCTATAAACACATCTTTTGTGTTCAGGTTATTAAAAAGGGATGTCATATTATTGAAAACTAATCTAGAGAGGTTATAAATTTTGAATAATTTGTTTTATTTTTATGATATGGGTCAGAATTTATTTTCATGATCTTAAAGGTTTCTAAACAGTCACAAAATTGGATTTGTGTATAGGACAATATGATTTTTTTCCTAAGAAAAAAGATGAAACACATTGCTTTTCAATAGCTATTTGAGCTTTCTTTGTCAGGAATAAATTGAGATTGTGTCTTCAGGGAAAACAGGTTCGTTAGAAATCATCGTCAAATCTTGATTTTGTGGTATGCTTCTAGATTTGCTGATCAGGAAGTGAGGTCCCTAGCTGTGACCTGGATTGAGGCTATTAGTGATGATGAGCTAACAGATCTTCTTCCACAGTTTGTGCAGGTAAGTTTTTTACTAGGTTATTTACTCTTCTTATGCTCTCTCCAGTTTTTATGAGTAGGGAGGGATCTTGCTAAGGGATCTCATTTTTGTTTTGATTAACAGTATTGAATACTTTTGTTCATTGGGGATGTTAAAGTGCGTTGCATTTGAATTTAGTGTGAAATTTTTTCTACTATTGTCGGCTGTCTTGCTTTAATAGTCTATATATATGTACCTAGAATTTTAATTATCAGAATAAACCAGACTTGAGGTTTTCTTTCTTTTTTTTTTAAATTGGCCACTTAAACATAGCTGATGAATGTTATTCCCAAGTCAGTGTACTTTTCTGCTTGATTTCATTAATTTCACCTAAATTAATTAACTGTTTCATTTTTTATTAGTATTGTCTTTCCTCAACAAGAGTAATCCTTGATTTATATAGTTTATATTTTGATAATTTTATCCTAACAATGTAGTATGGGTTTGACAACTACTGATTCTTATTTTTCTTTGCATGTAGGCTTTGAAATATGAAATTTACTTGAATAGTTCATTAGTGCACTTCCTTCTGTCCAGAGCGTTGGGAAATATACAGATAGCACACCATTTATATTGGTAAGATTTAAATTTTGTTAAGTACTTTATTTCTGTTCCTATTATTTGTACAGATGACACTCAAAGTCTAAACAGTATGCTCAGACTATTTGCTGTTGATATCAGGTGTTTTATTGAAGTGACTATTGTAAAGAAGCTAAGTTTTTATGTATTTAGAATAACACCAGAAGTAACAGAACCCTGTATTGCAGAGTTATTTGGCATGTTAGAGCTCTGTAATATTGAAAGAGTTTTTCTTGCTTGTATAGCTTAAAATTAATTCCTAGATACCCAAATTAAACTTTTTAAGCTGGTTTTTGAGAGACATTAATCTAGTTCTTAGAAGTGGCTGACATAAATATTTTGCTGTATTAGGCTCCTCAAGGATGCTCTGCATGATGCACAGTTTGGTGCCCGATACGAACATGTTTTGGGTGCTCTCCTCTCAGTAGGAGGAAAAGGACTCAGAGAAGAACTTTTGAAGCAGACAAAGCTTGTACAGCTTTTAGGAGGAGTAGCAGAAAAAGTAAGACAGGCTAGTGGATCAGCCAGACAGGTATGTACCCACAGAGGGAACATAAATGTTTTGATGTTAAAGACTCTTTGCAGTGCTGACAAGTTAAGCTTTTATTCTTTTTCAGTAGACATCCAACAGAACTCACCTGTGCTGTCTTAAGCAGATTAATTCAAAGGTTGCTTAAAATCTATTGAAAAAGATTTTATATCCTACCTCAGTTCCCTTTCATTCCCATGCTTATTAATTTCTTTCTGATCAAAATTGTTCTCTTGAGTTTCTTTCTCATTGTTTTGCTTTCTAACTTTTTTGTGATTATAAAAGTAATAAAAGTATGAATTGATGTTACTGTTGAAGAAGTTCAAATGAATAAGCTTACAAACTTACAGAGTAAAAAATTAGGACATTTCCAGTTTCAGTTTTTCCCTGTGGGTATCTTCTTCATAGTTTGTGTCCTGCTTGGTCATTTTATATGGCTTTACACATATATACACTTAAGTATATATACAAGTTTTTGGAGTTAAAAAATTATAATTATAGAAACATATATATACATATGGGTTGTTGTGTTTTTTTTTTTTTTTTTTAGCTAAAATTCACTATTTTAACCAAAGTGTACAGTTCATTGACTGTTAGTACATTTATAGTGTATTGCAATTACCACCACTATCTATTCCAGAATATTTTCATCACAACAGAAAGAGAGCCTATATATACCACTAACCCCCTCACTCCTTACTCCCCTCTCCTCCCAGGTCCTGTTAAGAACTAATATGTTTTCTATCTCTATGGATTTAACCTATTTTGGACATTTCATATAAATGTAATCATGCAATATGTGGCCTTTGTCTCTTAATTTCTTAGCCTAATGTTTTAAAGATTCATTTATATTCTAGCAGGTGTATTTAATAGTGTTCCATTGTGTAAATAATAGCACATTTTCTTTATCCATTCATCTATTGATGGACATCAAGCTTGTTTCTGTTATGTGACTATTACTGAATAGTGCTGCCATGAATATTTGTGTGTAAGTTTTTTGTTTGAACATCTGTTTTCACTTTGCCTAGGAGTAGAATTACTATATCGTATATTTTTTGAGGAACCACTGAACTGTTTCCTAAAGTAGCTTCACCATTTTATAATTCTGGTGTAATACTTGTAAGGTGTGAGGGTTCAGTGGTAAAGAATCCACTTACTAATACAGGAGATTCAGGAGACATACGGGTTCAGTCCCTGGGTCGGGAAGATCCCCTGGAGAAGGAAATGACTACCTACTTCAGTATTCTCCTCTGGAAAACCCCGTGGACAGAAGAACCTGGCAGGCTACAGTCCATGGCTTCCCAAAGAGTCGAACATGACTTAGTGACTGAATAACAAAAAAACAAATGAGGGTTTCATTTTCTCCATATCCTCACCAAAATTTATTTTTAGTTTTTTTAAACTGTAGTCATCCTAGTGGATGTGTGGTGGTATCTCATGGTGGTTTTGACTTGCACTTGCCTAATGTCTAATGATTTGGAGCTTATTTTCATTTGTTTGTTGGCCATTTGTGTATCTTCTGTGGAGAAATTTCTAAGTCCTTTTTAATTGATTTGTCTTTTTGTTGTTCAATTGTTAAAGTTCTTTATGTATCCTGGACACTATCAGATACACTGTTTGTAAATATTTTCTCCCATTTTGTGTATGTTTATTTCCTTCGTAATGTACTTTGATGCACAGAAGTACATCAAATTTTAATTTTATGAAATCTAACTTTTTTTTTTTCTTTTGTTGCTTGTTCTTTTACTATCCTATCTAAGAATTCATTGTCAAATCCAAGGTCACAATGATGTACACTTATGTTTTCTAGGAGTTTTATAGGTCCACTTTTAAAAAGTCTTTGATCCATTTTGAGGTTATTTTTGTTGTTATTTGTTTGCTTTGTTCTATGAGCCGAGAGTCCCAACTTCATTCTTTTACATGTGGTTATCCAGGTGTTGCTGCACCATCTGCTAAAGGGACTGTTCTTTCCTATTGAATAAACTCAGCACTGTAGTTGAGAATCAGTTGACCATAGTTGCATGGGTTTATTTCTGGACTCTCAGTTCTGTTCCATTGATCTATATCTCTGTCTTCACACTGTACTTTTTTCATTACATAGCTTTGTAGCAGGTTTTGAAGTCAGAAATTGTGAGTCCTCCAACTTTTTCTTTTTCAAGATTGTTTGGCTGTTTGGAAGTCCCTTATAATACTATATGAATTTTAGTATCAGCCTTCCCATTTCTGCGAAAAGAGCAGTTGGAGTTTTGATATTGAATTTGTAGATCAATATTTGGGAAATATAGCAATCTTAGTAATTAATAAGTCTTTTAGCTCATGAATATCTTTGATCTTTAGTTCATGGGATATCTTTGATCTTTAATTTCTTTTAGCTATGATGCTTTTTTTATTTGTAAATTGCTGCTTTTTTTTTTTGACTTGGAGAATTCATGTCAGTACATATAATTTTACTTTTTGTTTCTTAATGAGAACATAGTATTACAAGGTATGTAGCATAAATTATGAACCATTACATCTGTGCAGGTTGTTTATACATTTTTCTTTTTCTGAACAGTTCTGTGATGAACTTGAATGTGTAAGTGTTTGCTCCTTTGCTAGTATTCCTTTATAGGATAATCCTACAGAGGAAATAATTCAATCAAGAGCTATATACATTTTCAGTTATAATAGTTTATGTTAAATTACAATATCAAAAACAAAACTTAACCAGTGAAGAATCCACTCCCCACCAATAGATTATGAAAATGTCTATTTCCGACCCTGTTCCCAGCACTGGATGTTATCTTAAATTTTTCATCTGTTAGATAAAAATTGGTATCTTGTTATTATTTAATTTCTATTTGTTTATTTGACTGTTAGTATTAACAAGTATGTTACATATGAGCATATGTATTTCCCCCTTATGTTTATAGTCTTTGCTGTAAATTTCATTTTTATAGTAAAAATTAACTTTCTTTAGCAACAGCTGTTTTTGACCACATGACAGTTGGGCATTTAAAAAATTGGGTCCACACCATGCTTTTGTTGTCTGAAAAATAGGTCTTCATTTTCATTATGTACTTACAATATCAATTTCTTTAACTAGGTTGTCCTCCAAAGGAGTATGGAACGAGTACAGTCCTTTTTTCTAAAAAGTAAATGCCGTCTTCCTCTCAATCCAAGTCTTGTGGCAAAAGAATTAAATATTAAGGTGACATAAAATACTTTAGTTCATATTACATTTTCAAATATTGTGTAATAAAAAGGCAGGTGGGCAGGTATGCTTAAGGCAAATGCAGTATGTAGGTTGGTTATAAGTGTATAGGTTGGTTATAAGTACTTCTGGTTGTGTGTTTGTGTAAGATCTGTTTTTATCTCAGTATATGCTTATCTAATTACCATTCCTAAACAAAAAAGCAGAATGAAATTATTTATTGACTTGAAATAAATTATTTTTTGTTATGGTATAATAGTTGCATATGTTGTAATTCCAATGGTAAAACTCCCCAGTCACAGATAGGCAGTTTTTTTACCTTCCTTGTGAATGGCCATGTGGACTCTTCAAAGGTTTACAACACTTTTTAGAGTCATTAAAAAGTAGTTGTAATATCAAAATTGAGTAATTGTCTTTTTAAATGGGCTAATAATAATACAAATAGTGGATTTTCCCTAACATGAGTTCAGCAAAAGCAACCAGTTAATTCATCCATTAGAGTCTGTTATTTTGAAAGGAGTCTCAGATTTAATTTTTTTTTAAGTTGACATGTGGCTACTCTTCATTGGACTATAACAGGGGGTGACTGGGTTGTATAATTATGTCACTGAAGGAGGAGGTAGTTGGGATTAGATTTTTCCTTTGGATTTTGTTTGTTGTTTTCTTTAAATTACTCTCACAGTCTCAAATTAGTTTTTTAACCAGTTTAATTTTAAATTTGATGTCTGCTAATGAGTTTGTTCAGTTTATTTTCATTTCAGTGTTATCATTTTAATGTTTAACTTATTGTATTTGTAGTCATGTTCCTTCTTCAGTTCTAATGCTGTGCCCTTGAAAGTCACAATGGTGAATGCTGATCCAATGGGGGAAGAAATTAATGTCATGTTTAAGGTGAGCAGAATAAGGTGACTTTGTTTGTTTGTTTGTAATTTAAAAATTCTTTTCGCAAATTCCTTTTTCAGAATTGGAAAAGTAATTTTATTTAGTGTTTAATGAAGTTGAATAACTGTGAAAAGTTATTACTGCTATAAACTGTTTCAAATGGATCTGGGCTAGAGCTGCTGCATGTGGCCACCTTATGCTAGTTAAGTATATCATAGCTCCAGGTAGTGCCTTCCACCCAGAGCATGATGTAAACGGTATACCTTAGAGACGCGCCGAGTAAAATTGCAAAGCTGTGAACTCGCACTGTTTTTGAAAACATGTAACTTACCTGTGGGAATCTGTTACCAATCAGAGCTTCCAGGTGCATGGTAAAGGGGCAGCAGTCAAGAATCTTCCTGCCAGTGCAGGAGACTTAAGAGACATGGTTTGATCCCTGGGTCAGGAAGATGCCCTAGAGAAGGAAATGGCGACCCACTCAGTATTCTTGCCTGGAGAATTCAATGGACAGAGGAGCCTGGCGGGCTACAGTCCATTGGATCACAAAGAGCCAGACACAACTGAGCATGCACACACATGCATTAGCCAAAGTTTTCTTTGTTGCAATCACAGTTAGTATTATTTTTAGGAAAGAATGTAGAGATTTAGTTAATTCAATGAGTTTGATTAGTCAACCACCTTTGATATATATATGGCAAGTTCCCATATACTCAGATCTGGTTTTGGACTCCATTTTATTTTACTGATGTCTTTGCCTTTTCCTAAAACAGTCTCATCTTTTTGAATACAGTAATTTTGTATGTTGTAATTCTTTTTAAGGCAAATTACCTCTTTTTTTCCCCATAATTTTCTTGGCTCATCTCAAAAATGTATTTATCATTATGTCTTTTAAACTTATTTTATCCAATTTAAGAAGAAAATGAAAACTTGATGTAATTCCAGTTGGAATTCATTTTTGGAGAGCTAACTTTTTTTTTTAAGTAAACTGACCACTGTAGATTGATAGTTCACTTTAAGAAATTACACAGAAATCCTTCATACCCTCTACACAATGATATTATCTTGTGCAGTATTGCAGTTAGGATGTTGACATCGATACAGTCAAGATATGAAATATTTTGATCAAAAAGATCCCCCATATTGCCCCTTTAAAAAATTGAATATAATACTCATACTGTAAAACCTAGTCTTTTAAAGTGTACAGATCAGGATATTGAGACGTAAAGAAGTTAAGTAACTTTCTCTGGGATGCTGCAGAATAAAAAGATTGTTCAGTTCATTTTATTCTTTACTCTTTTCTCTATTCCCTTCTCTCCACTCCTCCCTCCTTTTTTATATGTAATCTATTAAGGCTTTTGGAAATGTACAGGTTTCATTTTGCTTCCTTGATTTCAAGGTTGGTGAAGATCTTCGGCAAGATATGTTAGCTTTACAAATGATAAAGATTATGGACAAGATCTGGCTTAAAGAAGGACTAGATCTGAGGATGGTAATTTTCAAATGTCTCTCAACTGGCAGAGATCGAGGTAAATCGGTTGGATGTAGTCTTTTTTTTTTTTCCCTTGGATAATGCTCAGAGTGTTCATGCTCTAATGGTCCCTGATGCTGGTCTGTGATCTCAACCATATCACTTTGCTTTCTCAGGTTAGAATGTATAGACTTTATCTTATCAAAAGGAAATCAGGTCAGAGACTTCCCCCATCGTCCAGTGGTTAAGACTCTGCCTTTCCTGTACAGGGGGCACAGGTTCGATCCCTGGTCAGAATATTTCCTCAAAAAAGGGGCAATCAAGTCAATTTAAGAATAATTATTGATATTCTATAATAACTCAATGAGTAGCCCTAATCTTGCAAGACAGTACGTCTTATAAAATGGAAGTCACTTTATCAAGAGAGATTCCTCAACATGAGTCTGTCATTTGCTTGGATTAGTTTTTCTGTCATCATACTTATTTCATATAGTTGAACTCTTCTCTCTCATGGAATTCTGTGTAATTTTGTAGGCAATGAACTTCCTCCTTTTTATGTTGTTTCTGATGGTTGAGTGCTTACCTTGTGCCTTGCCTTGTGCTAAATGTTTGCATTTGTGTTATCTTTCTCTGTCCTTATTTTTCAAATGAAGAAACCACATTCGCATGGTTAAAAACTAAAGTTTCTAACAAGCACCTTAGCCTAAAATAATCAGTATATAGTAATCCTCCCTTCTCCAGGTTCAGCAGTTGTCTTTAATACTTACCAGACATTGCATCTTCTCTGCTGGATTCAAGTTCCCTTAGAGGATAACTGTACTTTGTATCATTATGAACTTTTATCCACTGTTTTGTACATAGTAGTTAGTATGTGTTTGTGTTTGATAAATTAGAAATTTATATGTATATTAAAAATTTGATTAATCATACTCATAAAATTGGGATGCAGATATTCATTGAAAAAGGATGTCACTGTGAACTATAAATCAGATGATGTAATTAAGCAACATAAAAGATTCAAATGAATTCACTCTGCCATGTGTGACTAGACTACTGGGGTTACAACCTGGCCCTGAATGCTTTCTTTTGAATGCCTTCTTTTGGAATGGCCTGGAGGCCTTAGCCTAGTCCTTTCTTCAAAGCAGGTCTCTGTGTCTCTATCTTTTATTCTGTATATACATATAGTAAAATATCTATATAGGCTGTTATAGAATAAATTGGAATCTAAATCTTAGTTTTCACCCACACCTCCTTGGCAGCCTGACCCCAAAATATTTACATAGGTTTCTGAGATGACTTCTTTTAATTTTTAATTTTTTTTTTTTTGCCATATCACACAGCATGCAGGAATCTTAGTTCCCTGACTAGGGATTGAACTTGTGACCCCAGCAGTGAAACTCAGAGTCCTAACTGGACCACCAGGGAATTCTCTTTCTGAGACTATTTTGTGTATGTTCCAACATGCATAATAGTCTTTCTTTCTTTTAAACACAAAAGGTATAGTTCTCTATGTGGATTTGTGTTTAAAGACATATATATTTTTGAGATTTTTCTACATAAGTACAGCCTTTACATTTCAGTGAGGAAGAGAAAACATGTGCCTGAGACTCAGACACATCACAAAGACCATCTTAATCTGTTCTTCCCTTTGAAAGGACTTCCTATACTCTGAAATACTCTTACATTGCCCAGATACATGCTATAGAGAAGGTTCTTTTCTGCTGAAATGGGACAGCATGTATCTTATAAGTAGCTTTATTAGTGGAATCAGTTTTACCTAGTTTGTAATTAAAATTGTTACTCTTTGTGGGGGTAGCACACGGATATACAGATAAAAAGTCTCAAATAGTCAAATTCAGTTTTATATCTTGGATACTTCTGAAAATTGATTTTTATATTGATAATTTTGATTGTTCACACTTTCTAGTATGGGCTGCCAGAGTTGATTTTTTTAAAATGATTATTCTTAACTGGTATCTTATGTCAAACATCAAAAGCTGTGCATTTGCAGGGACACATTTTCACATGCCTTAATGTTTTGTTGCTAAAGGCATGGTGGAGCTAGTTCCTGCTTCAGATACCCTCAGGAAAATCCAAGTGGAATATGGTGTGACTGGATCCTTTAAAGATAAACCACTTGCTGAGTGGCTGAGGAAATACAATCCTTCTGAAGAGGAATATGAAAAGGTAATTAACTAGTCTCCATATTCTCAACTGCTTTCATTTTCCAGCTCTTGTGACTAGTCATTCAGTTTTAAGTTGTGAAAACAGCATTTTTCTCCAAGTAAAGAAAAGAATAAAAAACAATGCTTTTAATGGCAAGGATCTGAGTGAAACCAATGCTAAATTACAAAAAAAGAAAAAAAAAATACAAACATATATTTAGAGGCCAGCAAAACCAGAGGTATTTTTATAACCCAGACTGTTGTATTTCATGAAAATATGATACTAGAAGATTATGAAGAAGAAGTAGAAGAAGATTCAAGCTCTCTGAGCTTGAATTCAGGTCCCAAGTCACTCACAAACTATAAGAATCAGTTGACTTAACCTCTTGTGCTTCAATGATCTTTGCTATAAAACAGTATAGTATATATTATGACTGCAAAAAGTAATGTATAAGATAATTGTGAGAATTAAATGAATTAATATATGTAAAGCACTACATAAATTCTATAATTGATATTCTTCCTGTAGGAAGCATCAAGTTTTTATTTAGTATACTTTTGAATTACATAATAGGAAAGGGAAATCTCTTAGCACATAAGGCTTCTAACAATCCTAAATTGGTCTAAGGGAGACTCAAGAACACTTTCAATGGTGATACAGATCTCAGTTTTAATAAGATCCTAGTTTATGTCAAATCATTAATATATTACATTTGCAGATAGATACGTACAAATGCTACCTCTTGACCTTATGAAAGTAAAGTACAGAAATCTTGTCCTCTGTTGGTCTTTACACTATTTAAGAGCTTTCTCTTGTAGTTTGGGGCAAGAAGCCAGTGTTTATTTATAGTAATACTAGCTCTGTGATTCTGGATAAGTTGAGACAAAATAATTGTCAAGTTGTTGTTGTTCAATCACTAAGTCATATCTGACTCTTTGCGACTCTGTGGACTGCAGCATGCCAGACTCCCTGTCCATATTTTAAGTGGATTTTATGCACTTGGCTCTTTAATGTGCTTTGCTTAGTAAGAAGGAATATAACACAGTGGAATCTCATTGCCTGGGTTTAAATCTTGACTCTGCCACTTAACAATGATGTAATCCTGGGCAGATAATCTGTTTTCTTCAGTTTCCCTATGTGTAAAATGGCAATATTAGTAGTATTTACATCACTATCGTAAAATTTTAAATGAATTTAATATGTACATATATACATATACACACAGTTTATATGCATGTTTATGTGTATATGTCATATTGAATTTATTTAAAATCTTATAACAAAAGAATGATGTAAATACCATTTACACTAATGTAAATAGTATGTGTGTGTATGTAAAAGACTAGTGCAATGCCTGGTTTGTGATAAAAGCTGTGTAAACATATGCTCTTATCATCATCATCATCACTCATAATTTCTACGCAGTTATGGAATAAAATTAATCCCATGAGCATGTAGTGCCTTATGATTTTCACTCAGAAATGTGGTGTCTTGAGAATAAATGCATGTGCTTTTAACTCAACATTAATAAAACTAAGATCATGATATCTGGTCCCATCACTTCATGGCAAATAGAAGGGAAAAAAGTGGAAGCAGTGAGATTTTATTTTCTTGGGCTCCAAAATCACTCAGATGGTGATTGCAGCCAGCAAATTAAAAGATGCTTGCTCCTTGGAAGGAAAGCTATGACAAACCTTGGCAGCATATTAAAAAGCTTTTTAATCACATCACTTTTCCCACCAATGTTCCTGAAAGCTACAGTTTTTCCAGTAACCACGTATAGATTTGAGAGTTGAGTCTGAGTGCCAGAGAACTGATGCTTTCAAATTGTGAAGCTAGAGAAGATTCTTGAGAGTCCCTTGGAGTGCACAGAGATGAAACCAGTCAATCCTAAAGGAAATCAATCCTGAATATTCATTGGAAGGGCTGATGCTGAAGCTGAAGCTGCAATACTTTGGCCACCTGATGTGAAGAGCCAACTCATTGGAAAAGACCCTGATGCTGGGAAGGACTGGAGGCAAAAGGAGACGGGGGCAGCAGATGATGCAGTGGTTAGATTAGTATCACTGACTCAATGGATATGAATTTTAGCAAAGTCTGGGAGATAGTGGAGGACAAAGGAGTGGGATGTGCTGCATTCTGTGAGGTCGCAAAGTGATTGAACAACAACATGTGCTACGTTAAAATATGCATTGCATACAATTGTATCCTTCTATGTGATATTATATTACTAATTTAATCCCTAAGACAGGCAGGGCTAAAATGAAAGTTCTTCCAGCTTTGAGAAACTTGATGATGACACATAGTCACTAAATGGATGACAAAGCACACTCATTATGTTATTAGATGTTTAAAGATATAAGCTTACTTTCTTTACACATGCCATTCCTACAAGCCAAAAAAGGAAAAAAGATATTCCTTTATTTAGATTAATCTTTCTCCCAATGTTAAACAGCTTGTGCTAAGGAGCAGAGCCTGTGAAGAGCAGGGTTCCACAAACATGATGCTTAAAAGATGCTCAAAGGCACATTATACCCTAAGTAGAGACTGGCAGAATCTGTACCTGCTATGAAACAAAAGCTAGACAGAAGGGGAAATAACTCTTAGAAGGTTGTTTACTTTTGAAAAACTGGTATCTGTTACCATAACCCAGTTTACAAACTATTGAGAAAGTAGAATAGAATTGTGTTTTCAATGAGTGATAAATTACTTTAATCTTTGTAACCCTGCCTCCTTTAAAAATAATCTTTTTCCTAAGATAATTTTATTTTCCCTTTATTTTTCCTTCCTAAGATAATTTTATCTTTCCTAAGATAATTTATCTTTATTATAGGCTTCTGAGAATTTTATCTATTCTTGTGCTGGATGCTGTGTAGCCACCTATGTTTTAGGCATCTGTGATCGACACAATGACAATATAATGCTTCGAAGCACAGGACACATGTTTCATATTGACTTTGGAAAGTTTTTGGGCCACGCCCAGATGTTTGGTAGCTTCAAAAGGTACTACTATTGTTATTATTGCTAAAGAAAATAGAGGCACTTCCTATTTCACAAATTGATGTCCCAAACTATTATCATATAAAATAAGCTACAAGAATATATTGTACAACATACAAAATATAGCCAATATTTTATAACTATAAATGGAGAATCTTTAAAAATTGTGAATCACTTTATTCTATATCAACTAAACTTCAGTTTTAAAAAAATTTTCTTGCTGTTCCTTACCTTGTTGCTCCCTTTTAGCATAACTAGGGATGAAAAAGGCTTTAAAAGATGAGTTTACCATGTAATAGAGAAGAATGTATATGTGTGTGTATACATATATACACAAAGGTGTGTGTGTGTATACATATATACACAAAGGTTGTATGAATTGAATGAAATGAGTTAAGGTGTATTTTGTCTTATCTAGTTAGGGCACCTATTAGAAATGTTCCCAATTGTATACTGGCAACAAATAGAAAAGTTTTCTCTATATTCATTTGTATGTACTGTTTGATCTCTTGTTGTGTGTAGACTGATAATCACCTTGGAAAATATATATAAATTCTACCCAAATAATGAGATTATATGATGGCTTTCCTTGAAATATGAATTTTTTAGAATTATGTAAATTTAGAACTCCCTGATATTAAGTTACCCAGTTAGAAATTGCTATGGCTCAGGTAGCTTTAGTTCAATAACCATGTAATAGCAATAGCACTTATTTGCATATCTTATGTAAATAATACTTTGTATATACTTTCTTTTCTTTTTTTTTTTGTACTTTTAAAATAGGGATCGGGCTCCTTTTGTGCTGACCTCTGACATGGCATATGTCATTAATGGGGGTGAAAAGCCCACAATTCGTTTCCAATTGTTTGTGGACCTCTGCTGTCAAGCCTACAACTTGATAAGAAAGCAAACAAACCTCTTTCTTAACCTCCTTTCACTGGTAACTCTGTTATTTACAAGCATTTAATTAATTTTATATTAATTCTTCTATGTTTCAGTATCTAAAGATAGATACTATGTGATTTTTGAAATAAAATATATTCTGGTTTTAAATGTCAGGTATATTATTACTGAAGTATTTTAAAATGTTGCCATGTGAAATATGCCAGACACCATTTATATGTCCATGCAATAAAAAAAAGGACCCTCAAGGGGATAAGCGGTAATAGTATCTGAAAGGGACCTTGTGAGTGTCATATGGGATGCTGGTGAATATTTTTTGTCTTTACCTGTATATGTTCAGATTTTGGATATTCATTAAGCTGTGCTCTTAAGATTTCTGTGTTTTTTTGTATGTATATTGAGAACAAGTAAAAAAAAAATCCTATGATTATTGTGACTGAAATTGATATAGAAACAGAAGACTACACAGAAGGTTTGGATTTCAGTTTTTATTCCATAGACTGTGACTTCCAACAGTTGACCTCCTTGGCCAAGATTTTTCTTATTTCTGAGAGATGTAGGTCCCTAAAATACTAACAGACTCCTCAGAACTCTGAGTCATTTATTTGCTTTTTTTCTGATTACTTGGTCAGCTTTTAAGGAGGGGTGCGGAACAGACTTGTAAAAAATTTGAGTCACAAGCCCTTTTTCCTTTCTATAGATGATTCCTTCAGGGTTACCAGAACTTACAAGTATTCAGGATTTGAAATATGTTAGAGATGCACTTCAGCCCCAAACTACAGATGCAGAAGCCACAATTTTCTTTACTAGGTAAGGTATATTTAAGTATATTAAAGAAGACACACTCTGTTTAGCTTTGATTTGTTTTCCTTAGTTTAGACAAATGCTATATATCAAAATTCTGACTTAACAAGAAAAAATCATGATTCACAGTATTAGCAAGGAGTAGGTTTATCAAAAGCTTGTTTCAAAAGTTTATTTACTGAAAAAATATGAAGGATTGGCAATAGCACTTCAAAAAATACATTTGTTTTGGAAATTGCCTGGTGGTCCTGTGGTTAGGATTCAGTGCTTTCATTGTGGTGACCCGGGTTCAATCCCTGTTCAAGGAACTAAGATTTTGCAAGACATACAGTGTTCCACCCCCCAAATTATTTATCTCAAAATATGATCTTATATTTAGAATATATATGATTTTAATTCTAAACATTCCATTTATGAACAGTTTTTGCAAAATTCTACAGTGCCAGATACGAGGGTTTTTCCTAAAATGATATCTGTACCACTATATCTTTTAGGATTCTGCCATAACAATTTTCATGGATACCATAAGTGCTTAAAACAATGAACTCTGGGACACTGCTGTTAAATTGTTATTACATGATGTAGTGCTTGAAACACATATTCCAATGAGTGGCGTTTGAACTTGTGATTATTACGTTTAAAGAAAATCTTCCTGTAGGCAAATATGTTCTGCAGGTCTGGTGACCAGGTTGGTCACAGACTGGTGGTACCACCTCATTAAATGCCACAGAAGGGAGGAAGGAGCACACAGGGTCATGTTCTTTTTTTTCCCTTTTTCTCTTGCCTTCTTCCTCTCAGTGGAGAAGAAGTAGAGTACACTGGGCTGGACTTTGCTAGTCTCATGAGTCTGGGCTGAGTTGAATTGAAAGAAACTGATTTTGTATAGCCTTCCAGATGAATGCTGATAATTTAGGTATTGATGAGTTTTGTTTTGTTTATTGAGACTTGTTGGCTCCCCTGGGCCAAACTGTAAAGCAGGCATGTAAGTGTTAGTCAGTTGGCCTGCCATACCAATACACCATATACCATAGACAGGGGACTTAAACAAAGGAAATGAATCTTATCGTTCTGGAGGCTGGGAAGTCCAAGATCAAGATGCTAGCCAGTTTGCTTCCTGCTGAGGATTCAAGCTTGAAGACGACTGACTGCCTTCTCACTGTTTCCTCGCATGAAGGAGGGAGGAAAAGAGAAAGGAGGAAGAAAGTCATTATAATAAGGACACTGTCTCCATAAAGGCCCTGTGGAGTTGGGGCTTTAGCATATGAATTTTGGGGGACACAAACATGCAGTCCATAACAAGGACAAACTCGTGTTCCCTCACACACGAGGTTTCTTTTGACAGTTTCCCCTTTGTGTATTCCTTTATTCTGTTTTCCTTTGCTTGTCTAAAATGATTTATTCAGGCCTGCCTTCCAAATTTATCCCCACCAAACTCTGCATCTTGTCAAAACTTCTTTTTCCAACTAAGAGAAATGATAACTTTCTGAAGAGGAATAAGATACCAGATTCTACTAGTCGACTATTTGATAGAATAGGGTTTTGGAATTTTGGATTACTTTGGTTGCTTCCTGTTTAGTTGCTGCCTTCCACATTTATTAAAGTGAATAAAATGAACCATCTTTTGGCATTATACCAACCATCTTCTATCCCTGATAGCTTTTAAAATTAGTATGGGACCCGACAGAGCTTAAGAAATCCAAGCATCATTTCTTGGAGACAGTGGGATGGGATGGCATGGAGACTTTCCTGTGCTAAAATATTTTTGTTGGGGTGAGATATATTGTAACAGGTTTTTGGCCTGTGGGGCAAAGGGAATCCTGACAAAGTGAGAATCTACTTACTATTTTTAAAAGGAATGGCATTGTTTATTTTAAATAAATGAGAATGTTTTCTCAGTGTGTTAACACATTTTATTTTGTAGACTGATTGAATCAAGTTTGGGAAGCATTGCCACAAAGTTTAACTTCTTCATTCATAACCTTGCTCAGTTGCGTTTTTCTGGTCTTCCTTCCAATGATGAGCCGATCCTTTCATTTTCACCCAAAACATACTCCTTTAGACAAGATGGTCGAATCAAAGAAGTTTCTGTTTTCACTTACCATAAGAAATACAACCCAGATAAACATTACGTAAGTTGGCTTGGTATCGGTAGAGACTCATGCATGCAGTCTTGTTCTCTCCTGCTTCCTTCACTGACTCTGCTAAAGGTCAAGCATTTGTTCCTTTCATACTTCTTTCTTCCGTGGATGGTCTAAAACCCCTAAATGTACTTGGAGCATCCCTAAACTGTTTTTCAGTGTTTATTTCTTGGTAAATTTGCTCCAAAGCCGTGAGGGACCAATGTTACTCTTCTTTTCAGAGACAAGACTGAAAGGGTGATGCTATTTTATCCTTACGTTCAATTTGTTCTTAATTTCAAAGGTAAAGCTTGCTCAATGTAACAAACTCAACCAGTATAGAAGTATATAAATTAAAAATCTAAGTTCTCATTCTACTCTCTAGGGATGAAGTATTATAAAATATGCACATAAAGTTTGTTTTTTGAACAAAACAGAATCTTTCAGTGTGCTTTTTTTCCCCTTCAATAGTATAATATTACCATCTTTTTTACTGTTATTTTTGTGCTAATATTTTTGCTGGATAATATTTTACAATACTGTTAGCCTTTAAATTTTTGACAAATTGATAGAGTTTAGAAAGTGACTTTGCTAGTATTTTGATTTTCAGCTGTTATTAGTAAAGTTTTATATGTTCACAGAATATTTTAGGACACCATTTAATTGAATAATTCATTGTTTCCCCCAGTGATTTATAATACCTTCTTTAAATATATTGAGTTTATATCCCTGAATTTATTTCTGGTCATCTGTAGATATAAATGACTTTGTGCACCAGTATTTTACTCTGTAAAGTATGTTATAGTGCAGTTTAAATATCCAGTAAAACAGGTTTTCCCCATCTCCCTGTCACACTATGTTTTGCCTTCTCCTTTGCTCTCCTTAATGAATTTACTTGCTAATATTTTCATTGAAAATGCACTGCACTTATAAGTTTGGAAAGTACATTTATTTAATCCGAGAAATAGAATGCCTTTCATGTTCCAATTCTTATTTATCTTAGACAATAGTTAAAGATGCTCTTAGAAGGTAATTAAATACGTTGGTTTTTATATTTGTTATTTCCTGTTGTGACATACATATTACAAAGTGAAGAGCCCTTGGTACATATAATGATCAAGCTGAAAATTTTCTATCAAGAAAAGTTATATTATAAATTTAACATGTTTGGGATGTGATTTCCTTTCAGATTTATGTAGTCCGAATTTTGAGGGATGGACAGCTTGAGCCATCATTTGTGTTCCGAACATTTGATGAGTTTCAGGAACTTCACAATAAGCTCAGTACTATTTTTCCACTTTGGAAGTTACCAGGGTATGTTCTCATTCTTGTTCATTAATGTTGTTTTAATAGGAAAGAGTTTCTTTATTAACAAGTACAGGTCAAAAGCTTTGTGTTAAGTTAGTGTAAAATGGACTATGTATGACTATGGACTGTGTGTGACTAATTTTCTTTGGTATCACAAGAGCCTAATATGTACTAGGCATAAACAAGGAACTAAGTTTTTCTTGAATGAATAATTGATCATGATCTTAAAATATGGAATTTTCTAGCTTTCTAAATCACTGCAGGAATAATTTTTGTGGTCATACTGAGCTTCTCTGAAAAATAAGAAATTGAGACACTGCAGTAATCAAAACGATAGTGTTTAGGTTTGTTTTTGATGCCCTTTGGAAACCTTCAGTTTTTAATGTAGGTAATGACCAGTAAATTCCTCTGTTGAATTACTCACATTCTTCTCAGACTAGATTTCAAAAATAAGGAGGCAGAAAAGTGGGTATGAGTTTCTTTCTATGTGCAGTCTCATTTTTCTGTTGCCACCAAAATTAGCAGTTAAGATGATTTGAGCTCTGTGGCATTTTACTGGTATCTACAATAGCTGTGATTATTGAATAATGGTTGTTTTGGAGGATAAGTTCTGCATACTTGTGAATGGTTAATCTTGAGAAGAAATAAGTAGGAAATAAGTAATAAATATAGTGTATTAACAAAACAATGTTCCCTTTATACCAAGGTCATAAAAGGATGATGTATACTTGAACTGTTTCATCTTCAGTACTTAGAAAAGAAATCAAAAAATTATAGTGAATTAAGGCTCCACTTTCTATTTCAGTGTATAAAAGAGTATTTCTGAGTATTGATTCTATAAATACTCCCAAATGAAATTACTTAAATCCCACTTCTTTTTGTCTTTCTTTTGTAGCTTTCCTAATAGAATGGTTCTAGGGCGAACACACGTAAAAGACGTAGCAGCCAAGAGAAAAATTGAATTAAACAATTATATACAGAGTTTGATGAGTGCTTCAACGGATGTAGCAGAGGTGACTGTCTTAACTGAAAAATAATAGCATACTTTTTTGTGTGCTGCATAATATTTAAATTAATGAATCTTTCTTCTCTTCCACTTTAGTGTGATCTTGTTTGTACCTTTTTCCACCCTTTACTTCGTGATGAGAAAGCTGAAGGAATAGCTAGGTCTGCTGGTGAGATTATTTTTTTCTTTATTGATGATTCATGGCTCCCCTATGACCTGCAAGCCTGTAACCTTTTTGTGGATGTGGTGGAATGACAATGGGGTTACTGTCTATAACCAGTGAGAATGAGATTTTCTCCAACATGTGAGAATCCTGGAATTAAAGCAAAAATTTTTGTTGCAGCTTGAAGCACTGCAAACAACATCACATAAAAATGAACATCTTTGTATTTTCAGATGCAGGTTCCTTCAGTCCTGCTCAAGGCCAAATAGGAGGAGCAGTGAAATTGTCTATCTCTTTCCGAAATGGTACTCTTTTCATCATGGTGATGCACATCAAAGATCTTGTGAGTGATTGCAAATAATGATGATTGTAGAGGAAACCTATTCTGTGGTAGGAAGCAGTACTGTTAAAGGGAATGCGTTTCTTTACAGGTTACTGAAGATGGGGCTGACCCAAATCCATATGTCAAAACATACCTACTTCCAGATACCCACAAAACATCCAAACGTAAAACGAAAATTTCACGAAAAACTAGGAATCCAACATTCAATGAAATGGTAAGTTAAAAATCTATTAAAATCTGCTAACTCTTAGTCAACTACTATTTGAGCATAAACACCACATTATTTATGTATGTTAACATTGTATCCACATTAAAATATCCAGATAGGGATTTGAAAGCAAATAATACTGAATTTTCATCAAGGATGTAAATTTATGAAAACCATGGAATACCCTTTCAGTACTTTAAAAGCATATAAAATGTTTGGTGAAGATAGTTGGTATTATTCTCACAAAGTAGTATTTTCTTTTTCTAGTTAGTGTTACATACTTTCACGAAACTGAAGTGCGGTCAGTTTTTCAGTTTTCTTAGTCAAACAGAGAGGACTTGATTAAGGAGATAATGCCCAGAAGTTATGGTGAAGTGTTCTTGAAAAAAAATCTGTGCTGAATGCAGTGTTTGAAAGACAGTAGCTTTACAACACTCCAGATTTGCTATTATCTGCATTTGTAGTTGGCAAGTTCGCACTGAATGATGGATAATCAGAAATTATCACCTCATGGTATATAAAATCCAGAAAAAAGGACAATCTCCTTTTAGGAGATTGTAATCACTCCCTTTTTATAAAATTATTACAATTACTTTTTCCCAACTTGCTTCCTTCTACTCTTTTTCTTCCATTCTCTTCCTTCTATTTCTCTTTTAAAGATGATCTATTAAATCATCTTAAGGCAGGCTGCTTTGTAATTTCCCTTCCCCATACCTCCATTTCAGAAAAAACATGTTTTTAATTTTTAGCCAATAGTAATTTTCTGCTTTGTGCATTTGAATGTCAGACACTGGGAGGAATGACAGTACGATCCAAGACTCGTGAAATACAACATGTGTATCTAAAGTATGAGACAAATTCTACCAGATGTGTCATAATCAGTGTTATTAATTGAAGTCACTCTAATAATCTTTCTTATGTTTTTACATAAAATAATCCTAAAAACCAGACAAATAATTTGTAATCTGCTGTTTCTTTTTGTCTTTGCTATAGCTTGTGTACAGTGGATATAGCAAAGAATCCCTAAGACAGAGAGAACTTCAGCTAAGTGTACTAAGTGCAGAATCTCTGCGGGAGAACTTTTTCTTGGGTGGAATAACCCTGCCGTTAAAAGATTTCAACTTGAGCAAAGAGACAGTTAAATGGTATCAACTGACTGCAGCAACCTGTTTGTAAGTTAGTGAATTTCTGAGCTTTGGAAGCAAGAACAGTTATATAAATATGTGTACACACACATGTGAACTTTGTATATTTTTATTCTTGGACAGAACTTGCTGCATTTCAACACGTCTGGTGGACCAACAGTCACTTAACTAACTTTTATGAATTTGTTGACATCTTTGCTATTTTAAAGTCATTGTATAGAATGCTGTAAATCTTAAACTTAATATATAATAAGTCCTAAAAAAGACTTTGAGTTGGCAAAGGAGTTAATCCTTTTTAAGTAATTGAATAATAGCTTTAGTGTGGTCTGATACTATTTTGTCAGTTCAACCATCTATTTTGTATTGTTTCTTACACAGACACACCACGTTTGTTTTCCTGTTTTGCACCTTTGACAGCCTTTACCACTGTGTATGTTCATAAACACCAAAGGAGGGGAAAGGTGCAGGATGTTACCATAAAATGCAGCTGCTATTCATAGGGCTGAAAAGCAAAGCACAAATAATAAACAGTTAAGAACTACTAAGTAGTTTATAGAGTAGGGAAAATAACACTGCTTTTTATTATTCTTGTCTTTCAAGCCTTTTTCAGAATAAGTGCCACTCACTGAAGTTGTAAATAATGGTGCCTTAACTTCATATGCTTCTCTGGTACTTCATTCTGAGTTTTTTCCTCACTTGATAAATAGTTCAGTAGTTTTCACTCACTTTTTACTAAAATAAGAAGTTATGTACACTTACTAATGTTTTTCCCACAGATAGATAATTTTCTATACTTCAGATGTATAACTTATTTAAACATCAGCCATTTGATACATGTTTTTATTGCCCAGTAACTGAATGAGATTCATCAACATAACTGTACACTAAATTCCATCATTCCATTATAATCCTACTTTTATTCCCAGGAGTGTGAACTGAAATTTGGTAATTTCACCCCTGTACTCCACTCTCTCATTAAACAAGAGAAAATGTGTGCACCCAGGTGTGCATTCCTGTTCTGTAGAAGAACTCTACAAGTAGGGCAGACTCTTCACAAGAGGCCCAGGACAAGAACTCCAGGGTCCACACTAAATCTTAATGTATACCTGTATGGCACAGTTTGTCTGATTTACTCAAGGTATGTAAACATTTTACATTCGCATGAATTACTTTCCTTAATACAATATTTAGAATCATTAGGGACATGATTGAAATCATTCTATAGTAACCATTAAGAATAGGGTTCATTTTTATTAGTTATTCATTCAATTTCACACATAAATTGTTTAGTTTGGCTAAAAAGGTATATATAATATTAATTCTCATGGCTAGAATAGGAATTCAGACACTTTTAAGTAGTAAGAGATTGTAGCAATCTAGTTGCTGTGAGATAACTAATAAAATATGCAATGAAAAATACCAGGAAAGGAAGGACAATTTCTGATTCAGTTGCCCAGAAGAGAATTTTTGTAAACTGTGCAGATATTTAATGTAAATGGTGACACCTGCAGAGCAGCATAGAAGAGTTGAGATGTATCAGTGGGACAGGTTAAAAAGAAAACTTGAATTTTTGGTGCCTAACACTAATGGTCCATTTGTAGGATACCCCATATATGGATGTCTTTTTTTATATTAAAATGTGTTGTCTATGTAATAAGTTAATTAAAATGCAGATCAGAGCACCACCATTTATTTGCTTTTTCCATATACAGTTGACATTTCCTTAAAGTATGTAAGTAGCTTTGTGAATGTAAAAAAGTACTAGATATTTTCACTTATTTTTAAGACCTAAGTCCATTCCATGAATTGTCACTTAGCCACTGTTTAAAAAAGTACTGTCTTGGTAAAAGGTCACTGTTACTTGAACTCAGTGTATACTGCCTATTTGCAGTCTTGTTACGGCAGTGTCTTTTACAAATAGTAGAGCTAGAGAATGGGATGTCACTTTTCAATTATAAGAAATATGAATTCTTATCCAAAAGTGTATATTATATACTCTGTATAGTTAACCAGAGTTCAAACAAGTGGTAATGTTTCTCTTAATTTAACTCATTATGTGCCTTCTTTGCTCATTAAAAAACACATATATTAAATCTATTTAGTATAAATTATTTCTTTGTGAATGCTAATCGTCAGCCCTTACCAAAAAATAAATTGACAAAGGCGCCTCTTTGCACTACTTTTACTATCAATAAACTTTAAATTGGTTGTTTTTTGAAACATTTTTTTAAAGCTTGCATTAAAGTAAATCTGAAACAAATGTTTAAACAAACTAGCTAAGACACTAATTTTTATGTATAATCACAATGTTTCACACCTATCTTTATTGAGTAAAAATAGTCATGCTACATGTAAGACTGTGTGTAAAGAATAATGGAGCTAAAAATACATTTTGTAATGATCATAGTGTAACTGAAGCAGAATTTTTTCCCCTTGCAGTGTTTTGGAATTTGAAAATAATGGTTTCTCAAAGAACCTATTATTTTCTGTACTGAGGAATCCAAAACTTGCACTGATATTTTTATTACTGCCTTTATAAGAATCTATAGGTATCTCAATGTTAAGGCATGTATGATCTTTGATAAAATATTCTTTTATCTTTTCAAATTAATGTTGTATGAAACTTTCAATATTTTGCCTTAAATTTGATTGACTGTTTTTTCTATGATTCACGTGGCATTTAAAAAAGAAAACATTCAATTTGATACTTAAGATTTAAGATCACAAATGGATGAAGCCTCACCATAGTCCATGGATTTACTTACATGCTGTTTGACTAGCAGTGCAAATAGGAATATATATGGCAATTAGTCTCATCTATAAGAACCAAATAATTTAATTATATTAAGGTAGTGAATAAAGATGTATAATATTTTTAATAATACCTTAAATATATTCAGTGGATTGAATGTGACTTCATAACTGTACTATGATTGTATTAAAATATTTCTGGAACAAAGGAACTGTGCTATTATTTTCTTCATCAATATGTTAACACTTTTGGTTTCAAACTTTGTTAATGAGCTCACTGTTGCTCTCTTTGCATCTCACACAGGAGTTTATTAGCTTCAGGTAATCCTGAACTTACGAACTGGCCTGTGATTTGCCCTTAGAAGTGTCCAGGGAGTGTCTGACATATAAGTGTGGTTCTTGGAAGGTCTGGATTGCCACTTTGTTAGAGTTCCATCACCGTTTCATTGAAGTGAAATGCTTCTATTAGTATGGTCCCTGCCTTTGGTAGTTTATTTAAATACTAAAGAGTATAGTGACAGCCATGCTGTAGCCATATCTTCAGAACAGAGAATATAGTTCTTAATACCATACCTCCATCCTGGAATGATACCAGTGAGGTTGTGGTTCTCTAATTCTAGAGGTAACAAGTAAAAGAGCCAGAGACCATGAAAGAGCAGTAACTTAATTACAGCCAGTTTATTTTTTGAAACACTTTGTCATGCAAATTTTAGACATAAAAAGTTAGACAACAGTTTAATGAACTCCATGAATGAATCCCATCACAGTCCTTCAACAGTTACTACTACTACTAAGTCGCTTCAGTTGTGTCCGACTCTGTGCGACCCCATAGACGGCAGCCCACCAGGCTCCCCCGTCCCTGGGATTCTCCAGGCAAGAACACGAGTGGGTTGCCACTGTTTTCCTTTAAAATTGGAGGAAATTACAGTTTAGCACACACAGGCAAAGTCGTATCCAACTCTGTGACCCCATGGACTGTAGCCCACCAGGCTCCTCTGTCCATGGAATTCTCTAGGCAAGAATATTGGAGTAGGTTGCCATTCCCTTCTCAACAGTTACTACCTTAGGGATAATCTCGTTTGGTCTGTATTAATGAGTAGATACCTTTTTATATTTTTCTCTTTAAGATTCTTTTANCCCACCAGGCTCCTCTGTCCATGGAATTCTCTAGGCAAGAATATTGGAGTAGGTTGCCATTCCCTTCTCAACAGTTACTACCTTAGGGATAATCTCGTTTGGTCTGTATTAATGAGTAGATACCTTTTTATATTTTTCTCTTTAGGATTCTTTTATATATGGATCAGTAACTTTCTTCAATGCTGAATAATTTATTATGAATTCTTTTCCAATTCACAACTTCTCTCTTCAACTGTTTAACCCCCATCCATTGAGATTTTAATTTTGGTTATTATATTTGTCACATCTGTTTGGGTTTCTTTTTGTTTGAATCAGGCAATGGCATCCCACCCCAGTACTCTTGCCTGGAAAATCCAATGGACGGAGGAGCCTGGTGGGCTGCAGTCCATGGGGTCGCTAACAGTCGGACAGACTGAGCGACTTCACTTTCACTTTTCTCTTTTATGCATTGGAGGAGGAAATGGCAACCCACTCCAGTATTCTTGCCTGGAGAATCCTAGGGATGGGGGAGCCTGGTGGGCTGCCGTCTATGGGGTCACACAGAGTCGGACACGACTGAAGTGACTTAGCAGCAGCAGCACAAACCAAAAGACAAAGGACTTCCAGGATCAATGAGGAAAGAGTAGTTTCTGTCTCTTATACACATCTAGATGTGTATAAGAGACAGCATTAGGGACATGATTGAAATCATTCTATAGTAACCATTAAGACTGTCTCTTATACACATCTAGATGTGTATAAGAGACAAGTGTTACATACTTTCACGAAACTGAAGTGCGGTCAGTTTTTCAGTTTTCTTAGTCAAACAGAGAGGACTTGATTAAGGAGATAATGCCCAGAAGTTATGGTGAAGTGTTCTTGAAAAAAAATCTGTGCTGAATGCAGTGTTTGAAAGACAGTAGCTTTACAACACTCCAGATTTGCTATTATCTGCATTTGTAGTTGGCAAGTTCGCACTGAAAATCCTAGAAGAAAACACAGGTGTACTTCTTTGTAGCCTAGAATTAGACAGGTTTTCTTAAAGTATGTCACGAAAAAGGACAGGCAACAAAAGAAAAAGAGATAAATTTGGTTTCATCAAAATTAAATACCTATATGCATAATAAAGTAAAAGAACAACTCACAGAATGGGAGAGAATATTCACGGATCATGTATCTGATAAGGACCTGCCATCTTGAATACATAAAGCACTCTTAAAATTCAAGAGAAAGCAAAGAATTTTTGAATAGATATTTCTTCGGCCAAATATCATAGGAAGAGATGCTCCAGTCAATTGGGCTTCCCTGGTGGCTCAGATGGTAAAGAATCAGCCTGCAATGTAGGAGTCCTGGGTTCAATCCCTGGGTTGGGAAGATCCTCTGGAGAAGGGAATGGGAACCCACTCCAGTATTCTTGTCTGGGAAATTCCATGAACAGAGGAGCCTGGCGGGCTATAGTCCATGGGGTTGCAAAGAGTCAGACATGACTGAGTAACTGACTTTCACTTCGTCTCAATCTCTAGGGAAATACAAAACAGGCATGTGAAAAAATGCTCAACATCACTAATAGTTCAGTTCAGTCTCGTCTGACTCTGCAGCCCGACGAACCGCAGCATGCCAGGCCTCCCGGAGTCCACCCAAACTCATGTCCATTGATTCGATGATGCCATCAAACTGTCTCATCCTCTGCTGTTCCCTTCTCCTCTCGCCCTCAGTCTTTTCCAACATCAGGGTTTTTTCAAATGAGTCAGCTCTTCACATGAAGTGGCCAAAGTTTTGGAGTTTCAGCTTCAACATCAGTCCTTCCAATGAACACCCAGAACTGATCTCCTTTAGGA
>SJYX01024563.1:0-24040 GCA_006410675.1 Oreotragus oreotragus
ATTGAGTGTGTCTGTGGTAGAAAGGAGGCATCTTTCAAGCCCCAGAACTTTCCACCTGTACTTTTTCTTAAATTATGCTGCTTTCTAGGCTTTTCCACTTGCAGCATTTTAGTTATTAACAGTATCTCTAATGAGTGATAAAGACTTAAATATTTTTATTTATTTGTAAGTTTATTCTAGATATTCTATTTTTGCTCACTAGATTGACCATTTCTGATCAGTGTTGTGGTAGGAATTCATGTCCTCTTGGTTCTAGGATTTGATATTTACTGTTGTAGCTGAAAGGCACAGTGTCACACATGAATTTTTAATGATTTTGTGAGGACCATTAAGAAGTTAGTTGGTTTCTGTGCAAAATGCAGCCCAGCAACAACAGACCAAGTGCAGCCAAATCCTGCACTGTGGGATTGATACCAAATAAAGAAACAGAGCAGCCCTGACTGCTCCAGGGCCCAAGGGAATGCATTCTCTGTGGATATATGTAAACCACCTGCAAATGACAGGCAGCTCACAAGGTCCACGGAAGGTGGAGCTAAGTCATTGTCGCAAGGAGGTGATAAGGGCAAATTTTATTTTATAACAGTATATACTTAGTAATTAGAAATAGTTGTGGAATGAGACATTGTGCTTTGAAACTATAAATATCTGCTGTTTTCAGTGTCAGCAAACAGTTTTCTGGCCCAATCTTAGCAATGTATGACTTTTGAGTTATTTTTTCCAGTATGATTGGTAGTTGGTACATTTTACCAAGTTTCGTTAGCCCGTATTTGTGAGCTCTGTGGGGAGAGTGCTGGGAGAAGGAAAGAGAAAGGCAGAAGAGACAAGGGAGGACATGACTAGATTTTTCTTTGTCACTACTGAGCAAAATAAAATTCAAAATTGTTTCATAATTGGATTTTACCCAGATTTTATCTAGCTAGCTAATACTGGCTTCATTAACAACATGCTCTAAGCTGAAAGTTCTTAATCTTTTTTTTTTTTTTTTTCTAAGCCATGCAGGATGGGTGATGGCTGCTGCTGCTGCTGCTGCTGCTAAGTCACTTCAGTCGTGTCCGACTCTGTGTGACCCCATAGACGGCATCCCACCAGGCTCCCCCATCCCTGGGATTCTCCAGGCAAGAATACTGGAGTGGGTTGCCATTTCCTTCTCCAATGCATGAAAGAGAAAAGTGAAAGTGAAGTCGCTCAGTCTGTCCGACTGTTAGCGACCCCATGGACTGCAGCCCACCAGGCTACTCCGTCCATTGGATTTTCCAGGCAAGAGTACTGGGGTGGGGTGCCATTGCCTTCCCCGGGGTGATGGCTGGGGTGTGGAATTTTCCCATCATGTGCCAGGGTTATGAGCAGTTCTCAGTGGAAGAGCTACAGCAACTCCACCCCTTAAAGCTCCCCTGAAGAATGCAGTTGGGAATGCATGGGAGACAGAGTGATGCCGTTATAGAAAAAAGCTTGGATCTGCTCTAATTCATTATTTAGAAATTCACCTGTTCACGATTGTCAATATTTGAAAAATGACTTGCAAGTTGCAACATGCCAGGTGTTCAGATAACACTGGTGAGGACTATTGCTTGTAGTAGCTAAATTAGGTAGCCAGATTTTTTATTCCTTGAGAATACCAGGAATCTTGCCTCTCTTCTTAACAACAATATCATGTGTGTGTGTATATATGATATATCCCAAAAGGATAGATTAATGGTCCATTGAAATAAGAAGTGTAACTATCTGCTGTCAAGATTTTAAGGATAAGGAAGTCAACAATCAGTGTAAACGTCTCTGGCAGATTAAAGATACATACAAATTCTTTGATGCTCCTCCCCTGAGGAGATGGGTTCTTTATCCTGCCTTCTTATCTGAGCTGACTCATACCTGCCTTGAGCGACAGAGTATGGCAGAAGAGATGTTATACCAGTTCTGGGCAAGCCTTTCAGTGGACAGGAAGCTTCTACCTTGGTCTCTTGGAGGTCAGCCATCATTAAAAAGATAGATTACCCTGAGACCACAATACTGTGAGAAGTTCAAGCCATGTGGCGAGGCCCTGAAAGAAGACACACTGTGGGGAGACATTGGCCAGGAACATTGAGTTGTTGTCTTTCTGTAAAGAAGACAGTTTGGATGATGGTCCTCCCGCCCCACCTGCCCCAGCTGACACCACATGGATCAGAACTGCCCAGCTGAATGCTTTTGGAATTCCTGACCCTCAAAATCATGAGCCAAAAAAAAAAAAAAGGTTTTTTAAAGCCATTAAAACAATAGATAACCAGAATCACCTAGGTTGAGAATTTTAAAGAGGCCCAGAATGTCGTGTGGTAATCAAAGGCATTTATATAAGGAGATTACCAGTGAAAATGTGAGCAGATTTACACAGGCCAAAGCTCAGAGAGCATGTACAAAGAAGGAGGATGCTATTGAGAGTTAAAAATGAGTAGTTAAATGGAACTGTGGGAGGAGAAAGAAAAATTTAGAAATTTCTCTTTGAAGGTGTAGGAGGAATTATGGGGAGAAAAATACCCTTTCTCCTTCATAGAACAAAGGAAGTTTTGCTGAGTGGGCCCAGGTATCTGAGATGTGTTCTGTTATGGGAACCCATGAAAGTGTGTGGCTGTCCTTTAGTGGGATGACTCATTAAATTGCTATCTGTGTTTAACTAGAGTTTTAGCTATACCACTTTGCTGGAAGGAGCAAGGTATGGAGACGGGGGAATTGCCATTCCCACCTTGAGTCAATTTATGACTTCCAGCTGCGGCCTAGTAACCACAGCCCTCACTTTTCCGTCACCCTAGTAGCACCCCAAATATTGGGCCCAAGCCCTGTTTCTCATTTCTTCTCTGCTTACCTACTACCTATTCAGTTCAGTTCAGTTGCTCAGTCATGTCCGACTCTTTGCGACCCCATGAACCACAGCACACCAGGCCTCTCTGTCCATCACCAACTCCCGGAGTTCACCCAGACCCATGTCCATCAGGTCAGTGATGGCATCCAGCCATCTCATACTCTGTCGTCCCCTTCTCCTCCTGCCCTCAATCTTTCCCAGCATCAGGGTCTTTTCAACTAAGTCAGCTCTGCGCATCAGGTGGCCAAAGTATTGGAGTTTCAATTTCAACATCAGTCCTTCCAATGAACATTCAGGACTGATCTCATTTAGGATGGACTGGTTGGATCACCTGGCAGTCCAAGGACTCTCAAGTCTTCTCCAATACCACTTTGGTGCTCAGCCTTCTTCACAGTCCAACTCTCACATCCATACATGACCACTGGAAAATCCATAGCCTTGACTAGATGGACCTTTGTTGGCAAAGTGATGTCTCTGCTTTTCAATATGCTATCTAGGTTGGTCATAACTTTCCTTCCAAGGAGGAAGCGTCTTTTAATTTCATGACTGCAATCACCATCTGCAGTGATTTTTGAGCCCCCCAAAATAAAGTCAGCCACTGTTTCCACTGTTTCCCCATCTATTTGCTGTGAAGTGATGGGACCGGATACCATGATCTTAGTTTTCTGAATCTTGAGCTTTAAGCCAATTTTTTCACTCTCCTCTTTCACTTTCATCAAGAGGCTCTTTAGTTCTTCTTCACTTTCTGCCATAAGGGTGTTGTCATCTGCATATCTGAGGTTATTGATATTTCTCCCGGCAATCTTGATTCCAGCTTGTGCTTCCTCCAGCCTGGTGTTTCTCATGATGTACTCTGCATATAAGTTAAATAAGCAGGGTGACAATATACAGCCTTGACGTACTCCTTTTCCTATTTGGAACCAGACTGTTGTTCCATGTCCAGTTCTAACTGTTGCTTCCTGACCTGCATACAGGTTTCTCAAAGGAACACAATTTCAAATAGTCTTAGTTTTACTATATTAAAGAATTATTTAATACATTTGTCCTGATTTATATAAAGGAAAAACTTAAAAGTTGAATAAAAGTATATTTATTGTAGTCAAAGCTATGGCTTTTCTAGGAGTCATGTACAGTTGTGAGAATTGGACCATAAGGACAGTGGATGCTCAAGAATTGATGTTTTCTAATTGTGGTGCTGGAGAAGACTCCTGAGAGTCCCTTGGACTGCAAGGAGATCAAGCCAGTCAATCCTAAAGGAAATTAACCCTGAGCATCATTGGAAGGATGTTGCTGAAGCTGAAGCTCTAATGCTTTGGCCACCTGATACAAAGAGTTGACTCGTTGGAAAAGACCCTGATTCTATGAAAGATTGAAGGCAAAAGAGAAGGGGGCAGCATCACCGACTTAATGGACATGAATTTGAGTAAATCTCTGGGAAATAGTGAAGGACAGGGAAGCATGGTGTGCTGCAGACCGTGGGGTTACAAAGAGTTGGACATGACTTAGCAGCTGGACAACAACAACAATATTCATGGTATGCTCCAGTTTTTGGAAGGACTCTATCTACAGCAAACTGATTCTATGACACTGGAAGAGGTAGTCAACATAATTTTTGCTAAAAATAAATATTCTCAAAAGATCTGAAAGGTTGAATTTGATTGTATACAGTATCACCTCAGACACATAGAATTGCATAGCTGTGACTTGAGTTCCATAAATGCTGCGATTCATGGGGTCGCAAAGAGTTGGACACAACTGAACGACTGAACTGAACTGAAAGGAAAACAAGAAGACTGGACACCATAGTAGAAGCCAGCTGAGGTTAATATGATCTGTGTTCATTTCACTAATAAGCACTAGAAACTTGTATTAAGAATTGTAGATAATATATAACAAAACTTTCACTGCAGTCCTGGATACTGGGATTGTGCTAAACAGTTTCAGTTCTCCTATCTAATATAATCTTCAGAGAAAGTCTGTGTGATAGGTATTATGATAGCTACTTATGTTGGCGGGACAACTGAAGCTCAAAGAAGGAAAGGAAATTGCTCAAGATCCCACTGCTAATAAGAGTGAAGATCTGTTTGGCTTCAACCCTCAAAGATCCCATACTAACCAGCTACTAATCAATTGATAGTGCTACATGGAAACCCAAACCATCATTATGGCCTATTTAAATTATAGAATTTGGTTTGTACACAAGACAAACACAGGCTTTCCTACCTTCTCTGGAAAGCATGTCTCCCTACACAGGTGCAAGGCCTGCCCAGCCCAGGATGCTTGCTATAAGGAGAGAAGAAGAAATAAATCTGCCAGAAGGCTGAGTAAAAAGAAAGAATAAAAATGAAGCCCAAGAAGGCATGTTTACACATTAGAATAGGGAGAATAACAAAGACAATAACAAGTTTTGGTGAGGAAACGAAGAAAATTGGACCCTCATACTGCTGGTGGCAATGTAAAATGATGCAGCTGGTTTGGGAAATAGTCTAGCAGTTCTACAGAAGACAAAACAAAATTATTCAATGTCATATACCACATCCACTCCTAAAGTGAAAGAAAGTGAAACAAATATATACCTAACAGAAATGAAAACATGTATCTACTATTGAAAGAAGCCAGTCACAACGGACTGCATATTGTATGATTCTGTTTATGTAAAATATCTAAAATAGGCAATTCCACAAAGGAAGAAAAAAGACTTGTGGCTGCCCAATCCTAGGGTGGGAGGATCTGGGGGGAAATGGGGGGTGACTACTAATTGGCATGAGGTTTCTTTGGGGATTATGAAATGTTCTAAAATTGATGTGTTTTTTGCACAATTATGTGATCATATTAAAAGTCATTGATAAAAGTCCTTAAATAGGGGGAAAAAAGAAGGCATGTTTAGTGATCCTCTCTATCACACTACTCAAAAGAGCCTTCCTCTTGGAAGGTAGGCCAAGAAGGTATAGAAAGAGTAAAGTTTTCTCCCAATACCTGTGAAGTTCTCATTTCATAAGCCAAGCGAAAGTACAGAGGAAGACTGATGTGAAATGGTTACTTCTTCCCACTCTTACTCTCTACTGCCATTTCCCCTACTATGTATGGTATATTGCATTCATATTCAAGTCATTTTAAAGTGTGCATTGTTGACGTATACAACATGTCACTAGAATAGAAGCAGAGGGAATAGTGATGTTTATAGTAATGGTTAACATGTATTGAGCAGTACAATCTTCAGACATTCTAAGAACTCTGCATGTAGTAACTTGTTTAATTCTCACAACAGCAGAGTAATAACCTGAGACACAAGGTAGGGCAATAACCAGGTAGTTTTAAAGGGGCAGAGCCAAGACTTGTGGAGAAGGCAATGGCACCCCACTCCAGTACTCTTGCCTGGAAAATCCCATGGGCGGAGGAGCCTGGTAGGCTGCAGTCCATAGGGTCGCTGAGGGTCAGATATGACTGAGTGACTTCACTTTCACTTTTCACTTTCATGCATTGGAGAAGGAAATGGCAACCCACTCCAGTGTTCTTGCCTGGAGAATCCCAGGGACGGGGGAGCCTGGTGGGCTGCCGTCTATGGGGTCACACAGAGTCAGACACGACTGAAGCAACTTAGCAGCTAAGACTTGAACCAAGACCAGCAGGCCTGTTTTCTATACTCATACACTGTATTGGTCTTTGATGACATGCTTACCCTCAAACAATTTACAACCCTGTAGAGCACTTAAACCAGAACGAGTGACATGTAGGGTAGTACCAACTTAACGCCATGTAAGTTCAGTGCAGGACTAAGGGGTTTCCTGAAAAGGAAAGCATTTGGCTTTATGGATACCTAGATTCCTCCTAAACAGAACTGTGTCTGCACCTCAGTACCAAATAGGGACTGAAGGATGTTAGGCAATGTGTTTAGAAAGTTCAATAGGGGGTTGGGTAGTGAGATAACTGGAAGGTAGAATGGCTGTAGTAAAAGAGAGCTCTTATTTCTAAAGATCAAAGGTAAAAAATCCTAAAAGGTACACTAGTTGATGGTGGAATTTAGAGACATGGACAATGCAGCTGAGAAACTGAAAGAAATATAAGATCTGGGGCTGGTGTATGGGGATGATCCAGAGGGATGATGTGGGGTGGGAGGAGGGAGGGGGGTTCATGTTTGGGAGTTCGTGTACACCCGTGGCGGGTTCAAGTCAATGTATGCTAAAACCAGTTGAGTACTGTAAAGCAAAATAAAATAAAATTAAAAAAATAAATAAATAAATAAAAATAAAAATAAAAACAGTTTAATAATGCCCATTTTTTACCAAGGTGTGAAAAAATGGGCCCTCATTTAAAAAAAAAAAGTGTCAGCTGAATTTTAAATCATCTATTTGAAGAGTCGAGATAAAGAGGAAAACTAACAGACTCTGATGTCACAAAGAAAGGTAGACATATGCCATGGAAGCTGGCAAATAATGACAAAGAAAATGTCATTAGTAGATAACTTAGACAAATTGACATATGAAGAACTGAGGTTTTACCCAAGGTCAAATGGCAAATAAGTTACAGAGCCAGAATTCTAACTTCACTCCTTACGATTTCACTGTCCCTGCTCTGTAACCAGGATAACATATTTCCACCATGAATGTTCCATTACTATTCTATAAATGGTTTGCATTAATTAGAAAACCCAGATAATAGCCCCATTTTTTTCTGTTTCAATTTTATATTATATAATTGGTGTATATGACTTTTGTTTCAAAATGTTACTATAAATGTTTGCATTAAAAGGAATATCACATAAAATTATTATTCTACAGATTTTCCCTTTTCATCAGGCAAATGCCAGGATTTGGATATTGACTCTGAGAGCAATAAACCTTGTTTATGCTGGAAGTTAAGCAATTTCACATGTGATGAGGCTAGTAAGTATTCTGGATGATTGGTTAATTGGTTTCATTTTAGCACAATCAAAAGACAATGATAGATCAATATGTTTATTCCAGTTTTTCCAACTTCTTGTGATAGATATTCCTTTGACAACTTTGTATGCTTCATGTTCTTTTCAAGCACAAAGAGAAATCATTATATATTCAGTACCAAAACTTGTATTAGTTTGTACTGGACCAGAGATTGACCAGTAGGAAAGAACAAAACATGACAGACTGCTTTTAGCTTCAGCAGAATAAAAACAAAACAAAACAAACAAAAAACAACAAAACAAAGAGAAAACAGAGCAAACAAGAGGTATAGAGGAATGAATAAAATAACTGAAAAAGGACAGAACTGGGGAAAGGTAAGAGAGGCCATGCTGAACCAAAAGATTAATTTAAAAAACAAAATTAAAAGGTAGAAAATAGAACTAAAATTCAATGTTGTCTCCCTGCAACTTAGGTAAAATCATTGACTTAGACCTCACGTGGAGGAGCCTACATGGGCAGTGATTATTATTCCAAAACAGAAGGGCTATTAGAAACAAATCAAATCCACTTTGGATACTTTAGAAAAAGGGCTCAGAGGAAAAGACTCTGGTTTAAGTTGAAAATAAAAGTGATAAAGGGATTGACAGGAGAAGAAGGAACCCGTCTAAAGAAGATAACTCTGTAAGCCCCTCATTCGTTTATGGCACAGCCCTCGTTGTCTGTGCCAGACACTGTACTGACTGCTTGGAAAACAAACATGGATAAGACTTGGTCTGGCCCTCAAAGAACTAACAGTTCTTTTGCTGGAATCATACTAGTACACAGATCATCACATCACACTGAGGCAAGTGCAAAGGCAGAAAAACACACAGTGTGCGATAAAGCGAATGAGGCCATGTGGGTGAGCATCTGAATTCAGACTAAGAAAGAAGGTTAGGAGAGAATCAAATCAGTGAAGCTTCCTAAAGCTTTGAGTTGCTTACACAAAAGGGACTTGAAGGCCCTTCTTTCAAAATAGCAGGGGTAGGCGACAGAGGACAGGCGCACAGAGGATAAGGCAGTTGTATGATGGTATTCGGAAAGGCAATATAGAGTCAAATCAAAAGAGGCAATGAGTAGGATGCCAAGGAGTTATCCCAAACACTACAAGTCACTTCAGATAATTAAATCAGAAGGATGGCATGTTTCGATACAGCAATGTGAAGAGGAAGTAGAAATAGAGTCAAGGCTGGGGAAGATAATATTACAAGGATGAAGTCAAGAAATTCAGTTTGGAGTTGAGGCAGTAACCTAAATGATAAACGATGAAGGCTTGAACCAAGGTTGGAGCGAGGAGGTGGAGATGAAGGGACAGAGCCAACAATTATTAGAGAGCTGAAACAGCAAAACGTGGTGACTAAACGTATGTGTAGACGCGTCTGTGCGCATGTGCGAAAATTCAGGTGTGTGACTTGGGTGACAGAAGTAGTTTGGGGTACTTTTCTCTAAGACAGGGAAGTAAGAGGAAGAACTTGGGGGGAAACGGAGAGAACTTTTCTCGACTGCAGGTTTTTGATTGCTGATTCTATCTCCTGACAAGTATTTCATCTATTCAGATTTCTGTTTCTTCATGATTCAATTTTAAAAGGTTGTGTGTTTCTAGAAATGTATCCATTTCTTCTATGTCTTCAGTTTCCTGCTGTATATTGTTCATAGTAGCTTCTCATGATCCATTGTTTTTCTATCATTTCTCCTGTAATATTTCCTTTCATATCTGATTTTATCTATTTAAAATAGATTTCTAAATCTATTTTAAGCTCTCTCTTTTTTCTTGGTAAGGCTAGCTAACAATTTGTCTGTTTTCTTTATTTTTAAAACCAGTTCTTAAAAAAACAAAATAAAATAAAACCACTTCTTGGTTTCATTTATTTCTTCTTCTATCTCTTTATTTCTATTTCATTTATTTCTGCTCTGATATTTGTTATGTTCTGTCTGCTTAACTTTGGGCTTAGTTTGTTCTTTTTCTAATTCCTTAATATATAAAGTTAGGCTGTTTTTCTGAGACCTTCCTTTCTTCTTGATTTATGCATTTATTGCTAAAAACTCACCTCTTAGAATTGCTTTTGTTGCATCCTATAAGTGTTGACATATTGTGTTTCCATTTTCATTTGTCTCAAGATTTTGTTTACTTCTCTTTTGATTTCTTTTTTTGATCCATTGCTTGTTCAGGAGCATATTGTTTTAGCTCCATGTGTTTGTGAATTTTCTAGTTTTCTTCTTGTAATTGATTTCTAGTTAAATACCACTGTGGTCAGGAAAAAACGTGATATGATTTCAGTATTCTTAAATTTATTAAGATTGTCTTAATGATCTTTTGCTCTACTGCCTCAGGCATGTCTGACTGCAGAAAAAGAAATTTTAATTTCTTGGTACACTGAACATTACTTTTCAAACATCAAATCCAAAATGTAATGACTAGCCAGATAAGTAGTCAGACATGAGTTAGATATACACAGACAAACACAAAGAAATGTGTGTTAAAGTAAAAAAAAAAAAAAAAAATGGATAAAAAAATAATGTTCGAGCTATTAAAGTTTGCAGTAATAAAAAAAAAAAATAAAGAAATTCTGGGATGCCGTAAATCTACACCTCCCTCATCCAATTCCCAGAAAGCTGGATTTACTTAAACTTGCATTCCAAATTTCCACCGATGCCCACAATACTGCATCAGATGAAGGTTTCATCATGACCTTAGAATCTGAAATAGATGGTTATTCTGTGCATTGGCACATTCAGAGCAAATGATAACTTCCACACATTCTCAATTTTAGAGGTGGTTCATATTAATCATCCAGAGAAGGCAATGGCACCCCACTCCAGTACTCTCGCCTGGAAAATCCCATGGTCGGAGGAGCCTGGTGGGCTGCAGTCCATAGGGTCGTGAAGAGTCAGACACGACTGAGCGACTTCACTTTCACTTTTCACTTTCATGCACTGGAGAAGGAAATGGCAACCCACTCCAGTGTTCTTGCCTGGAGAATCCCAGGGACGGGGGAGCCTGGTGGGCTGCCGTCTATGGGGTCGCACAGAGTCGGACGCGACTGAAGCGACTCAGCAGCAGCAGCAGCAGCACGTTGATCATCAGATTCTCATTCCACTCCATCTCTTAGCTTCTGTTTCCTGTTTCCTGTCGCTTTACCCTATGTGCTTCATTCTATATAGTTTCCTCAGATTCATTTCACTGAAAATCTCTTCAGTTGTGTAATGTTCTATATAACCACTTTCTGAATTTTAGCTTAATGACTACTTTCTTTGTTGGTAGATACTTTATTTTGTTCTTTGTCAAATGTGAAAGCTACTTTGTCATTGTCTTCTATTGTTTTTCCATGACTCTAACTTTCTTTTTGCTTAAGTCTCCTTAACAGTGTAACAGACTATTCAGTTCAGTTCTGTCGCTCAGTCGTGTCTGACTCTTTGCGACCCCATGAATCGCAGCACGCCAGGCCTCCCTGTCCACCACCAACTCCTGGAGTTCACTCAGACTCATGTCCATCGAGTCCGTGATGCCATCCAGCCATCTCATCCTCGGTCGTCCCCTTCTCCTCCTGCCCCCAATCCCTCCCAGCATCAGAAAGGTATCAGTTTACATTATATGTATATTTTGTTGTCAGATGGATCAGAGAGATTCTCAGACAAAGTTGGACTAACATTAATTGGGGGAGGGGATGTTTAAATAAGCTGGCTGTAATCAGTTTATATTTGTTATCTCCACTTTGCTTCCCTGGGCATCTTTGAATCTTCAGGAGAATACCACTCAGGTCGTGAGGCCTGGTTAGTAATGTCAGGTATTGGAACTGGTGAGAGAAAGGACAAGAGGACAGAGAATCAAGGAGAGACCTCTTTATGGAACATTATCTTTTCAGGCAAAAGTCCTCTTTTTCCACAGAGAAGCCTGATCACTCCCCAGGGTCCTGGCAGGAAGCTGCAAGTCACTGTGCGCAGGGCAGGAGAGCAGGCCTCTGCTGACTTCCTGGCATTGTGAAGATCCTGGCTCCTTGCCGCAGGGTCTTGCAGAAAGTGATTTCTCAGAATTGAATGTTCCTCTAGGGATGTGTGAGTATTTTACTTCAAAGACCTATAAAGTGAGCACAAAGCCATTCTGGATGGAGCTCATTTCATTTTTAAGAGCAACCCATCTACATTTAGTAAAGTTTTCGTTTTTATTGTTCTTAAAAAATACTGTGTAAACCCTGAACCTACTACCCAAGCACAGCAGTTTGTTCATCCTGTCCCATACTCCTGAAATCATAACTTTTGTTGATATCGTCTTGTTATAATAATAATAATTATTATAATGAGAACATTTGTTGACCTTTTTGTGTCCTTTTCAGCTATGCCATTTTATCTCCATTAGAAGCCATGAGGTAAGTCGTTATTACCTCCAGTTTTACAGTTGAGAAAACTGAGGCATGGAGTGGTTGTCTGAGTTCAAACTTCTACTGACTGGTGGGTCTTGAATCCTGGCAACTCTAGAAATTTCTTTCGTGACCACTGTTTATTGCTTTGTATTTTGTATATAGCCAAGTCAATATGTTAGAATTAACTTATTTTCAATTATAATGAAGACTGTTGTTATTTACTCTGAAGTTCAGATGTTGATTCCAAGAGCACTGATAGAAAAAGTAAAACATTGAAACTTCTATCATGTAAATAAACAAATTCAAATCCAGCATCTTTACTTTCCCTTTATTCTACTTATATTGTACAAAATCGGGTTGTACATACGGTGTACACTATACATCATATATGTGTACATACTACAGAATTACTGTAGAACATGACAGGGACTATGTCCAGCTTGTTCACAGCTATGAAATAATGACAATCATGTGGCATCATTTGTTGATTCATTCATTTGCTCGGTTAATAATAATACTGGTTAATATATTTTGCATTTTTTTCCCTGACATACTTAGGAAATTCTTCCTCAGAATTCTTAGTTCAACATGATGTTAATAGGTAATGTATTTAACAAAAAACAGTTTAGTCTTCATTAAGTTTGAGAAGTGTTGGTTGAGAAACAACAAAATGCTCCCCTGCACAATATGCATTGTGAAGTTATACATCCTTTTCAAAAACTTATATTTGATCATATGACTCTCTTTTTTTTCTTTCCTTAGACCATCTGGGAGACTAGAATTCCACTGAGGACATTTTGGGAAACACTGATCTAGAACTCCAGGACTCTAGGCTTTCTGCTTCTCTTTTTAAACTCACCTTGAACTACTATATTTTTAGTCAGTTAGTGTCTCCAAAATAACCAGTGTAGTATGAATAGTCATCACTATTTTCTTACTTCAAGTTGAATAATACAAAATATCAGAACAAAACAAAGCCTCAGATACTATAAACATAACCTTTAAACCTGATTTAAAATGCAAATAAATAATGTTAGAACTGGTTAAAAATAAAAATGGCTAATTTTTTTTACATGCTTCCCAAAACAAGTATTTTTTTTCCTTTGACTTTTTTTAAACCACGATCAACTATATCATCAAATTCTTTCATTGAATGAGAGTACTACCTAAAATCTAATTTTAGTTCATACTATTCATGGAACTGCTAAAAATTCTTATTTCTTTTCCATAGACATTATTGAATACTTACGTGTGTTTTATACAGTTGATAGTTCATGTTGTTCTCAAAGGGCCCACATTATTTCATATACTTGGTCAAGTTGAAAAAGTTGAAAGCAGTATATTTTTCCATTCTAATGGACCACTGCTGCTGCTGCTGCTGCTGTCACTTCAGTCGTGTCCGACTCTGTGCGACCCCAGAGACGGCAGCCCACCAGGCTTCCCCGTCCCTGGGATTCTCCAGGCAAGAACACTGGAGTGGGTTGTCATTTCCTTCTCCAATGCATGAAAGTGAAAAGTGAAAGTGAAGTCGCTCAGTCGTGTCCAACTCCCAGCGACCCCATGGACTGCAGCCTACCAGGCTCCTCCGTCCATGGGACTCTCCAGGCAAGAGTACTGGAGTGGGGTGCCATTGCCTTCTCCACAATGGATCACTAAGGATGCTTAAATGAGAAAAACAGGATCTTTCTCTGCATTAGAACATTTGGAGTCAGCCCCATAGACAATGAATAAGGTTTCTGAAAACTGGCAACCTTTGAACTTTTAGAGCCAAGAATCCTGAATATAAACTTACCTGTATCAGTCTCAATAAGACAGAAAGAATAAGCTTTGTTTTGTGATGGCTAAATAATGCATACATATATATAGTGAAGAGGACATGGCTGACACTCCTGAATATATCTCATAAGAGGCTTAGGAATGTATACATACTGTATATTAAATCATTCAAGTGATGAATATTTCTAAACTTATTTTAGTTCATAAATTTCAGATCTAAGACCTCATGTTAATGTGCTTCCGTTTATTGTTCTTTGCAGATACTAAGGTGGTGGTGGTGTTTTTTTTTTTAACAGTTTGAACGTTTTTGGCAACCCTGTGTCAAGCCTTTTGTTGAAGATTCTTGTGTCTTGTGTCTATGTTCATCAGTGATATTGGCCTGTAATTTTCTCTTTTTTTGTGATATCTTTGTCTGGCTTTGGTATCAGGGTGATGGTGGCCTTGTAAAATGAGCTTGGGAGTATTCCTTCCTCTGCAATTCATTGAAGGCATTTCAGAAGGATAGGTGTTAACTCTCCTCAAATGTTTGATAGAATTTGCCTGTGAAGGCAATTGGTCCTGGACTTTTGTTTGTTGGAAGTTTTTCAATCAGAGTTTCAATTTCAGTACTTGTCATTGATTTGTCGATATTTTCTATTTCTCCCTGGTTCCATCTTAGAAGGTTGTTTACCTTGCTCAGAATTTGTGCATTTCTTCTAGGTTGTCCATGTTATTGGTGTATGATTGCCTGTAGTGGTCTCTTACGATCCTTTATATTTCTGTGGTGTCAGTTGTGATTTCTTTTTCATTTCTAAATTCATTGGTCTTCTTCCTTTTTTTCTTGATGGGTCTGGCTAAAAGCTTATCAGTTTTTAATATCTTCTAAAAAGAACCAGCTTTTATTTTCATTGATTTCTGCTATTGTTTTCTTTGTCTCTAGTTCATTTATTTCTGCTCTGATCTTTATGATTCAAGTAAGTCTTTGGCACTGTTTTTCGAACAGCATTGGCTCACCTTCTGTCTCTGTGTCATATTTTGGTAATTCTCATATCAAACTTTTTCTTTATTATTATATTTGTTATGGTGATCTGTGATTAGTACTCTTGGATGTTATGATTATAATTATTTTGGGGGTACCACAAACCATGTCCATATAAGATGATGACCTTAACTGATTAACGGTCTCTGTGTTCTGGCTGCTCCACCAATTGGCCATCCCCTGTCTCTCTTTCCTTAGGCCTCCCTATTCCCTGAGGCACAAAGATACTGAAATTAGTCCAATTAACAACCCTACAGTTGCCTCTAAGTATTCAAGTGAAAGGAAGAATTGCGCATCTCTTCCTAAGCATCTAAAACTAGAAATTATTAAACTTAGAAGAGGAAGGCATGTGAAAGCTAGGGCTCTTGTGCCACACAGTCAAGTTGTAAATACAAAGAAAATGTTCTTGAAGGAAACTGAAACCCAGCATCCATTCTGCAGCCCATGAATCAAGGGGTAATTTAAACTTTCAAGTCTTACTGTCTAAGAAATACATTTTGTAAGGCTGTAACTGCCCTAGTTTGTAATTCCTCTAACATCTCTGGGCAAAGTAAATTGAAAACCTTCTGGAAATAATTCACCATTCTGGATACCATTAAGAACATTTGTGGTTCATGCAAAGAGGTCAAAATATCAACATTACAGCTATTTAGAAGAAGTTGATTTTGATCCTTATGGATGACTTTGAGGGGTGAAAGACTTCTGGTGAGGAAGAAACAGGATGTCATGGAAATAGCAAGAGAATTAGAATAAGGGGAGCTTGAAGATGTGACTGAATTGCTGCAGTTTCTCGACACACCGTCAACGAATGTGTTGCTTCTTGTGGATAATAAGTGATTTCTTGAGATAAAATCTACTCCTGGCAAAGATTTGCTGGGAGGATTATTGAAAAGATAGCAAAAGATTCAGAACACTATACAAACTTGGTTGATAAAGCAGTGACAGGATTTGAGAGAACTGAAGTTCTACTGTGAAGAGAATGGTATCAAATAGCATTTCGTGCTCCAGAGAAATCATTCATGAATGGAAGCATACATTGATGGATTAACGTGGCCGACTTCATTGTCTTATTTTAAGAAATGATCACAGTCACTCCAGCCTTCAGATAACTACCACCCTGACCAGTAAGCAGTCATCCATATTGAGGCAAGAACCTCCCTCCACCAGCCAAAAAGATCACAGGTTGTTAAAAGTTCAGATGAGGTTAAGTGTGTGTGTGTGTGTGTGTGTGTGTGTGTGCACGCACATGTGTTCAGTCATGTCTGATTCTTTGTGGCCCCTGGACTATAGCCTGCCAGGCTCTTCTGGCCATGGAATTTTCCAGGCAAGATTGTTGGAGTGGGTTGCCGTTTCCTTCTTCAGGAAATCTTCCTGACCCAGGGATGGAAACTGTATCTCCATCACTGGCAGGCAGATTCTTTACCACTGACACTACCTGGGAGGCTGTGATGGAGGAACTTGTTTCAGAGATATGTTTCAAACCCTAATTTCTCTTGTGTGATCTTGGGCCATTTGATACGTAATTTTCTGGGAATTATGGAAGTTGAGAACTTTTACTGGTAAAAGAGGAAATTGGGTGTAAAGCTTAGTGTGAGGATATTTTGGTACCTAAGGGAAAAAAATGGTCTTCCCTGGTGGCTCAGTGGTAGAGAACCTCCCTGCCAATGCAGGAGGTACAGGAGACATGAGTTTGATCCCTGGGTTGGGAAGATCCCCTGGAGCAGGAAATGGCAACCCACTTGAGTATTCTTGTCTAGGAAATCCCATGGACAGAGAGCCTGGTGAGCTACAGTCCAAGGGGTCACAAGAGTCGGATATGACTGAGTGACTAAACCAGCACCCCTAGGAAATGAAGCGGATTGGTAACAGGAAGAATCAGAAAAATCTCCAAACGTCATCCCATCATATTTTTCTTCTAAAACCATATCCTTTCCTCTCTACACAGAGTGAAATTCACGGAAGGCATAACGCAGCACATGCGGTTGGAACATATGTTCACTTGTGGAGAGGAAATATTTTGACTCTGTAGTTCTGGGCAGGCTCAACCGCTTGCCTCACCACTCATAGACAGCAACTTCCCCTTTCTAAGAACATAATTACCAAGCCCTCTTTGTTCAAATCTCTGCTTGTATTTTATTCTTCATAGCGTCTTTCTGGACTGAAGTTACCCGGTTTCACCCCAGGAAGCTCACTACTCCCTCCTCCTGCTTGCCTTCCCTTCCTGGGGACAAGTTTAGTGCCGTGTCTGTGTCCCTTTGTTCTCTTCTGAGCGCCAGTTTCTCTTTGGAGAACCGGGCTACTAACAAGGACATGTGCATCACACTTTACAGTTTATAAGCCTCTTGTGCCTGGATTACGATCTCACAGGACAATGGCCCTCTGAAGCAAGGATCATTATTTTAAACGTGAGTCAGTGGAGGCTTTGGGGGTTATTAACTGGGTCTTTGTACTCAAGGAGGCAGGGGCTGGGCTCAGACCTTAGCACTCAGGCCTCCTGACATGGGGTCCTCCTGTTTTCACTTGTATCAACCAAGGTTGATGTGAACTTAAGTGAGATCATTCATTCATCCAGCAAACATCCACCGAGTGTTTGTGTCAGACCTGTATGAAGCATGGGGTTATAAATGGTGATCAAAATAATTTCAGACTTTGTCCTTATTGAGCTTATAATTAAAAAGAGACATTAAAAATAACCACACATATGTGTGTGTGCCTGCTAAGTCACTTCAGTCGTCTCCAACTCTTTGTAACCATAGGGACTGCAGCCTGCCAGGCTCCTCTGTCCATGAGGTTCTCCAGGCAAGAATACTGGAGTGGGTAGCCGTTCCCTTCTCCAGGGGATCTTTCTGATTCAGAGATGTAACCTGCATCTCTTATATCTCCTGCATTGACAGGCAGGTTCTTTACCACTAGCACTACCTGGGAAGCCCAATCACATATACATATTGTTTAAAAATGTATAAGGGCCTGGAAGGAAAAATCATAGAGTTATGATTTTCACAAAGAGTCACACATGACTGAGCAACTGAGCACATAACAAGTGGGCTGATCTAGTTAGAGATGAGAACTAGATCCCTACACAGGGGAAGATGGGAGATATTGAGAAGGGTGAGAAGAATTTTCTGAGGAAGGGATGTTTAAGATGAGGTCAGTAGGCACTAGCTAGGTAAAAAGAGTTTGCAGCTAGGATTCCAACATTTGAAAAAAGATCCTGAGGTGGGAGGGAACCTGTTCCTTGAAGGATGTGGTCAGGCTGGCAAACAAGGGTCAGTCTCTGAGACTTTGAAGACTATCTGGATTTTATTCTGAGTGCTATGGGAAGCCAAAGATGGGTTTTTAAACAGAAGGGAGTGTCTTGTGGGTGGAGAATGGGTTGAGAGGGGGTATCGGTGGGTGTGAGCCGTCACTTAGGAGGCCACTGCAGGAGTCCAGGCGAGCTTGGATTCAAAAGGTTAAAAAAAGATTTGGAAGCTACAAAGAGCTGCTGCTGTCATTATGAATGTATTTATCTGTCAGGGTCTCGGGCAGGAAAGAGATTGCACAATCAAGTGGTGTAATGTGTTTGGTAAAGGGACTAGTTCTGAAGCTGTGGTTGGAGCTAGGGAAATGCATTGGGACTCAGTGCCCGGGCCTTTGGTTGCACCACTGGGACTGCAGGGGCTGTTGAGGGGACGGTTCCAGAAGGTCAGAGGCACTGCAGGACCCAAGTTGTGGCCTTCAGCAGAGGGATGCCTCCAAGCCACGGCACCCTGCAGGAATAAATACCTTCCTGTGCACCCGTCCTCCAGCACCTGGCAGTGTTCTTCACCAGCTTTACCCAACTGGGGAGGAGGCTACTGATGCAGCCCATGAGGGCAGGCTCCATGAGGGCAGGCTCCAGGGGGCATAGGGTGAGGGGCAGGAGGGTAGAGAGTAGGAGCTAGGGGCAAATAAGTCTTGCAACCACCATGCAGATCATGCAGTTTTTCCTTTCCTCTCACATTTCCTCCCCTGCCAACACCAACAAAATGATAGATTCTTTGTAGGTGGAGATTATTTTCTCTTTCTTTCTTAATGCATGGCTGTGTCTAGTGATAGTACTCACCTTTGAAACAATGGGAAATATTTCCTTTGATTTTTTCTTATTTTCAAGTATAATCATATTTAGTTTAATAGAATCCTGTGAAAACCTATTTTTCACAAAGCCACAAGCCCCTGGCAAGGGTTTAAAGAAAGTTCTTACAAGGCAGGAGTTGGGTTCCTCTGCCACTCGGATTTCCACTGGAGGCCGTTCCACTGGAGCAGCCCTCTGTGTCCCCTTGCTCACCTCTCCTTGTGTAGCATGGGCGCCTAGCCTGATACTGGACCACAGCCTCAGATCCATGACTCACGGTGGGAAGAACTAATTTATTAAAAGGCTGAGAGAGTGAGAGATTTGATTCTTCCTCCTCTTTGCCCTGGACCAGCCCAAGGCTGCCACCCCAAGTAAGGACATCTGCCCTGTAGTCCCAAGCCTTCCTTTGGCCTTGGGTCCTAACATCTAGGGGTGGGAGGGGGACACTGGGTGCAGAGAGCTTGAGTGAGCCTGTTTGGTTACGTTCCTTAGTTTTGTCCTCTCATGCAGTCCTTGTGGTAGTAGAGCTGACTTTCCTATCTTCACCAATTCCTGAGTCGGTCTTCTTAATTAGTTCTAAATCTGAGTGGGGAAGGGGGATATTTCTAGTTGGACCCTCTAAAACCTCAGTGCTGGGCCCTGTCAGCCAGGAAGAAGAAGGAGCACTGTGGCAGGTCCAGATCTTTTGCAGGTAGCATAGAGAGAGCTCAGGGGCTGGCTGAGACCTCAGGCTCTTGGAGACTGCAGGCATCACTTGGAGATACGTAATATCTGGGTTGTAAAACATCAGTCCCTATGGCTTGGAGAAGTGTTGGGAGTTTGGGCTTTTAAGTCAGACAGACTAGTGAGTTTTGGCTCTAACCTGCTGTGGCTGTGGGTCTTTGGCAAATTCCTTAAGCTTTTTGGACCTTAATTATCTCACCTGTAAAATTGGAATAATTACTAATATCTCTGTGGGAGAGTTGTTGTTAGGATTAACAATGACACTGTCTATGAAGTTCCTGGAACATAATAATAGCTCCATACATTTTTGGTCTTAATTTTTTATTATTGTCACAATTTAAGTAGTTTTCCTAAAACAAGCACAAGGTCCCTCTCAAAAAGGCTGAAAGGGCCCAGTATTCTCTCTCACGTTGCTAAAAGTTCAGGGTAGGAAGTTCTCTGACACAAGGAAAGAATATTCTGGAAGACATACCTAAGATTTCTAGGACGTTTACCTCTGGTAATGAGATCTCTGACCACAAGGTCAAATAATTGAAATGCATCTCCTTTGTTATTAGGGGAGTTACTGGAATCGATATACTCTCTATTGTGCTGCACAACTTTTGATGTATGTTATGCAAATAATAGCTTCTATGATTTCCACATGTATGTGTCTCAAATGGAAATTTGAACAAACCTTTCACGCATTGCCTAATTTAGCTGCTCTCTCAATTATGTGTCTTGTTATGCCTAGATGTGCACCTGGGTATAAATAAATGAGTTGACTCTACTGCAGGGTTTGATCTATTTATTTGGAAACTTAACCTTTCACTGTTTACTTTTACAACAGTTACTTTACTACATTTGGTAAAAGTTACTAAACTGTGAAATAATTAGAAAGCAGCTCTCTAGAACTAAGAGAATAAAAAGGACCAGCAAAATCATTTATTAAGTTATTTAATCAGTTATAAGCAAGATTTTATTCTATTCAGCAATTGATTGCAATTTATGATTTATATGCTGATGAAGGAAAAGTTAATGGAGATTTTAATTAAAATAAATTGGTAAATAACAGAATGGGGTGTCTAAGGAATTAATACTCCCCATATTGTACTTACTGAGTTTCTGGAATTTCCAAACCAGAGGATAGTTAGAAAAAAATCTGTGAAATAAAAAAGGCTTATAGAACATAAAATCAGAAATAAGACATATAAGAGAAATAAATGAATGAATTGTGTTGGGGTGGGGGGAACATAATTGACAACTGAACCATCCCTTTTATTGGTCCTATAAAGGCCATGTGGAAGGCCTGTCCTTACTCCCGAGAATATGGATACTTTTGTCATTTGAAAATTTTCTTTTGTCAAGCTCACAGAGCCTAGATAATTTACACAGACTAGCCATCAAGTAAATACTTGTTAATTTGGTAGATCCAAGCATGTTCTTGGGGAGGCTGATCTTTTGCTACTAGAGAAATTAGAATGGTGTCTGAAGGTGGGTCAGACCTGACCTGCTCGTGTTCTCTTAGCTATAGTCTCACTTTTTATGTATTTAGTCAGTTAACACAGTGATTCAGTATATGTATTTGGATGTCTTGCTTGGTCCCAATTCCTTTAGAACCACACAAAATTCCACAGAAACTTCATAGTGGTACTGGAGAATTTGCTTCACTGGCTACCTGTAGGGTCAATCAGTACCTAAAGAGGACGATTACAAAGTCATTAAAAGTGCTACCTGAAATTATGCTTGGTGAAATCTCACCAATTATCTGTGGAAGGGTTTGCTTTTGGTGGACTGTCTGCTAGTCAGTCTTCAAGATTCAGTAGAAATATCTCCTTTCTGAAGGTCTACCAAACTCTCCCCAAGGTTTTTGTTTGTTTGTTTTATTTTTAATATTGTGCCATTATTATCTGCTTAGACACTGTCATATTCTTTTGAACTTATTTATCATCTGACTCAAGCTCCTTGATTTTAGCAGTCACTGGTCCTCAGCTTCATGCCTGGTAACCAATCAGGAATCCATCAGTCCTGGCAGGTGCTCTGTAGGGACTAGACAAATAAGTGAATAACAACAGACACAAGCTCAATTCTTCTTAAAGATTCACTGTAGGTATACAATACTCCACTGTGTGCATCTGAGAAACACTTCACTGGAATGAATGACCACCTCCTGAGTTCTGTTTGGAAAACCATATCCAAGTGACTATTCTGGTTTTACAGGCTCAGGTATGTTAATAAGCACTAATTTCCTTAAACTGTGGGTGGACCTGAGCTGTAAGGAGGTGTGGAGTTTAGTAAACTCCCTCTGCCCTCAGATTGGGCATTTGAATTTTGGAAGTGAAAAATAGAACCATACCATTTATGCACCTTTCAGTCAGTCCTGCAACTCCGTCCTCCTTTTTTTGGGTAGTTTAAGATTTTAATTAGAAAATATATTTGCTCCCTTCTTGCTCTCTATATACATCTCTGTTTAAAGCAATCACCCTGCATACAGTTAATTATTTGCCTCTGTGTCTTTAGGCCAGACAAGACTGTGAAATACTTGAGTATGAGGCCTCTGTCTCATTTATTTTGATTTTTCTATAGTCGATGCAAGGCTTGATATACAGTATATAACCAAGAAACAGTTTTTGATGGAAATGAATAAGGGCAAAGAGATTGAGAATAACTCTCTTCCTTTGTCACTGATCTCAACTGTGTTTTCTATATTCACCTGGAATTTGAAGTTCTGGATCTCAGTCTTTCACCAGAGTCAGGCTTTTACAGACAAATATTTAAAATCCCACAAAAAAAAAAACCCATTCAGCCTTTTGATAAATATTTATTGAGTGCTTAGTAGATGCCAGGTGCTTTGAATACAAATATGGATGAGGCATGGCCCTGACCTTGATGAGTTCACCATATCATTAAAGAGCATATAATGGCAGTTATTAGTTAATGGTCATCCAGGCTAATGGCTTACTCAGAATTCAGCTATCACTAAGCTCTTGGGCACTCTGAGAAATTACTGGGATGGAGCATATACTTGTGTAAATCATGGCTTAAGGGGAATAAAGTGCCATAACCTTTTCCCATAATAGAATTGTTTTCCAGAAAAGTATCAAATCTCAGAGTTATGAATATTGTAAGTTTTACCAATACAAACACTTTGGGAAACAAAAAGAAAAAGGAAAGGTATAGTTCTTAGTGTTACTCGGGCTTAAAAAGAGTTTTTTTTCCAGTTTTTTAAGGAATTTCCACACTGTTCTCCATAGTGGCTTTACTAGTTTGCATTCCCACCAACAGTGTAAGAGGGTTCCCTTTTCTCCACACCCTCTCCAGCATTTATTGCTTGTAGACTTTTGGATTGCAGCCATTCTGACTGGTGTGAAATGGTACCTCATTGTGGTTTTGATTTGCATTTCTCTGGTAATGAGTGATGTTGATCATCTTTTCATGTGTTTGTTAGCCATCTGTATGTCTTCTTTGGAGAAATAACTATTTAGTTCTTTGGCCCATTTTTTGATTGGGTCGTTTATTTTTCTGGAATTGAGCTGCATAAGTTGCTTGTATATTTTTGAGATTAGTTGTTTGCCAGTTGCTTCATTTGTTATTATTTTCTCCCATTCCAAAGGGTGTATTTTCACCTTGCTTATAGTTTCCTTTGTTGTGCAGAAGCTTTTAATTTTAATTAGATCCCATTTGTTTATTTTTGCTTTTATTTCCAGTATTCTGGGAGGTGGGTCATAGAGGATTCTGCTGTGATTTATGTCAGAGAGTGTTTTACCTATGTTCTCCTCTAGGAGTTTTATAATTTCTGGTCTTAAGTTTAGACCTTTAATCCATTTTGAGTTTATTTTTGTGTTTGGTGTTAGAAAGTGTTCTAGTTTCATTCTTTTACAAGTGGTTGACCGGTTTTCCCAGCACCACTTGTTGAAGAGATTGTCTTTAATCCATTGTATATTCTTGCCTCCTTTGTCGAAGATAAGGTTTCCAAAGGTGTGTGGATTTATCTCTGGGCTTTCTGTTTTGTTCCATTGATCTATATTTCTGTCTTTGTGCCAGTACCATATTGTCTTGATGACTGTGGCTTTGTAGTAGAGCCTGAAGTCAGGCAGGTTGATTCCTCCAGTTCCATTCTTCTTTCTCAAGATTGCTTTGGCTATTCGAAGTTTTTTGTATTTCCATACAAATTGTGAAATTATTTGTTCTAGCTCTGTGAAAAATACCACTGGTAGCATGATAGGGATTGCATTGAATCTTAGATTACTTTGGGTAGTATAGTCATTTTCACTATAGTGATTCTTCCAATCCGTGAACATGGTATATTTCTCCATCTATTAGTGTCCTCTTTGATTTCTTTCA